>OVBB01003174.1:0-10123 GCA_900406415.1 Isatis lusitanica
TAACCAAAATTTTAAGAAAACAAAAGGGAACACGAATTTTTATTTTTATTTTATTTTAAATGTTATTTTAAATTATTTTAAATATTATGGACAAATTCAATAAAAAGTGTAAATTTTAAATAATTTTAAATAGGGAAAAAGAATTAAAACGAAATACCTACAATTATTTTAAAATTGTTATGCACATTAAGGAACACAAATTTATTAAAAGGAAATTGATTTAAAATTTTAAAAATAAGGAAAGCGAATTAAATCAATTTATTAGTTACCTACAATTAAGGAAAACGAATATTTAGTTACCTACAGTTCAGGAAAAAAAAATTCAGTTAACATGGTAAAAAAATATTGTGACATTTTTTTTTAAAAATAGGATCAAATTTGATAAAAATCTGCCGTAAAAAACCTGTCGTAACGTATAAAAATGAGAAAGAGTCAATTTAGTAATAAATAAATCTGCCATAACATGTGTACTAAAACCTGCCATAACAACACTAAAAATCTACTAACAAAATTAAATTCGCTACAACGTAAAATAAACCTGTTGTAACGTATTTGTTAATATAATAATTAAATAATTTGATAGATTTATTGAAAATTTTGAAACTCTGCTACGTCGTTAGATAACTCTGTCATGTCAAATAAACCTGTCATAACGTAAATTTTTGATAGACTTAGAAACTCTGTTGCCATTCAGAAAATCTGTTGCAAGTGAGTCAGAAAACCTATTAGATAAGAAAACACTGTCGGTCAAAAAGATAAAACTACCATTGAAAAATAAAACTGCCATTCAAAAATTAAAACTGCTGTTACTCAATAAAGTTGTCATCAAGTAATTCAAAAAACTACCACTCAGCTGTTAATCTGTCATCAAGTAATTAAAAAAACTGCCGTATTTACATAAAACTGTTAAAGAAAATCTGTCATTCGCTAAAAAGTCTGCCGTCTAAATAAATCTGTCACTTCATGCATGGTAGGTTTATTTAGAAAATTTTCACCCAGTTTTTTACTATGGTACAAAATTCGAATTTTTTAGTAAAAATTAATGGCAATTTTCGTAATTACATTTTTGATATGAAAGGATAAAAGGACATTTTAGGTACTAAAAAAAATTTAATGATTTTCAAAAAATTAATGTCATTCTAATAATTCTCATATATTTCTATGTTATTCTAGTAACTCAACGACCAAAATTATTAACAACAATACAAAAACAGAATTAGAAACAACCAAAAACACAACACGACTAAAAAAGATAAAAAAACAAAAAAAAATGAACAGAGGCAAACAGTAAAGCAGCAATAATATGTCAAAGCACAGACCATCCCGTTTATTCCACAATTTCAAAAAACTGGAGTCCTCGTCGCAGTTACCATGAGCATCGTTCCAAAGGAAAACCCTCAAAAATATGAAAACAGATGTCTTATCTTCTTCGAAAACTAACATAATTTTCGGTTAAGCCAATCCAGAGGATGTTAACATATAAGATAGACAATATAATTAAGTGTATTAAGGGTCTAATTGTCTTTAACTCTAACCTACGATCTCATGTATAAATAACGCTGTACTCATTTCATTCAAGTCAATACAATCTCCATTTACATGGTATCAGAGCATTACGCTCCAAAGACCTAAATATCTCATAAACACCAGCCGCCTCTCATGGCCAACGAAAACCACCCCACCACTGAATTCCCACTCATCCCCAAAACAGTCCTTGCGATCAATATGTCTCAGGTCACAAAATTGACGAACACCAATTACCTGGTTTGGAGCCTCCAAGTTCGTGCTTTTCTCCAAGGCTATGGCCTTGATAACCACATTGACGAAAAAGCAGTCTCCCCTGCAACAACAATCATCACCGAAGAAATGACCACACCCAATCCGGAATTCACCAAGTGGGATCGACAAGACAAACTCATATATGCGGCTCTCCTAGGTTCATTGACTCCCTCGGTTCAAGCCACCGTCTCTCGCACAACATCAGCGATACAGATCTAGACGAAACTCGCTGAAACATATGCCAAACCGACGCATGGGCATATAAAGCAACTCAAGGCGCAACTCAAGGCGTCTTCAAAAAGTACCAGAACAATTGATGTGTACCTACAAGGCGTCAAAACTCTGCTCGACCAACTTCCGATCCTCGATGCGCAAGTAGGACATGAGGATGCAATTGAATACATACTCGAGGGTCTTCCTGAAGAGTATAAAAATGTTGTTTATCTGATTGAAGGCAAAGACAAAACGCCATCAATCACTGAGGTCCATGAACGTCTCCTCAACTTTGAAGCCAAGCTACTTGCCGTCTCTGCTTCTTCTGCAGACTCTCCTCTTCCCATCTCGGTCAACAATGCTCAACGCACTAACAATCAACGTGGCTCCTACTCCTCCAACCGTTATCCCAACAACAACTACTCCACGAATGTCAATCGCCGCCATGACTCGTCCAATTCCAATTGGCAACAATCACAGCCTTCGATGGTGCAGGACAACCGTTCTCCTCGTCCATATCTTGGCAAATGCCAGTACTGCGACACTCAAGGGCACAGTGCCCGACGCTGCCCACAACTTCAATCGCTTCAGTCTAATGCTCCACCTCCGTCCTCACCATTCAAACCGTGGCAACCACAAGCGAATCTTGCAATAAATGATCCTTACACAGCGACCAATTGGCTAGTCGACTCGGGTGCCACACATCACATTACTTCCGACCTCAATAACCTCTCTCTGCACCAGCCCTACAACGGTGGTGAGGACGTCTTACTCGCGAATGGTACCAACTTAAACATCATGCATACAGGTTCTAAATCTCTATCTTCCACCTCTCGACCATTGACTCTGGACCGAATATTATGTGTTCCTGATATACAAAAGAATCTCATCTCTGTGTATCGTTTGTGTAATACTAATAATGTCTCGGTGGAATTCTTTCCTGCTTCCTTTCAGGTGAAGGATCTTACCTCGGGGGTCCCGTTGCTCCAAGGCAAGACTAAAGATGAACTGTATGAGTGGCCAATCATGAGTCCTAAAGCACAAGTCCTGCTCTCCTCGTCGGGTCCGAGAACAACTCTTCATACGTGGCACTCACGCCTTGGTCACCCATCCTCCTCCATTTTAACCTCTATTGTTTCCAAGTTTTCCATTCCTATTTCTTCTGCAACCAATAAACATTTGTCATGTTTAGACTATCTTATCAATAAAAGCCACAAGCTTCCTTTTTCACTAACCACAATTGTCTCTACCCGTCGACTCGAAATTGTATTTACCGACCTTTGGACCTTTCCCATTCTGTCTATTGATAACTTCAAGTATTATATTGTGCTTATTGATCACTACACCCGATATACTTGGTTTTACCCTCTCAAGAAAAAGTCTGATGTCAAACAAATTTTCCCAGTTTTTAAAAACCTTGTTGAGAACCTCTTCCAAACTAAGATCAGCACGTTGTTCTCAGATAATGGGGGCGAATATGTTGCCCTACGACAGTTTCTCTCCGACCATGGCATCTCTCATCTCATGTTGCCTCTCCACACGCCTGAGCACAACGGCGTCTCGGAACGGAAACATCGACACATTGTCGAAACGGGCCTCACGCTCCTATCCAAAGCGTCGATTCCGAAGTCATATTGGACCTATGCTTTTGCCACAGCGGTGTATCTCATTAACCGCATGCCTACATCGTTTCTCTCTCTTCACTCACCCTTCCAAGCTCTATTTACTCGGTCACCTAACTATGAGAAGTTGCGGGTGTTTGGGTGCGTGTGTTTCCCGTGGCTACGGCCTTATACTGCTCACAAGCTTGATGATCGGTCCTTGGAATGTGTCTTTCTTGGCTATTCCACCACTCAAAGTGCATACCACTGTCTACATAAACCGACGGGCCGTATCTACATTTCACGACATGTACAATTTGATGAGACTATCTTCCCATTCAGTGCAAAGACTGTACCATGTCCAACACCAGTCATTGACGATGTCCCATCATCCAATCCACCTAATATTACTTCTGTGCTGCTGCCTCTTCCGACTCTACCTCACAACGGACCCCCGACTCAAGACCTTCACCCGCCACCGACCGCCTCGTTATCTTCGCCTCCCTCAGCTCAGGTATCGTCCTCTAACTCTTCCTCCTCTTCGTCTTCTTCTCCAAGTAACTCTGAGCCCACTGCTCCAAATATACATGGTCTGCAACCCACAGATCAGTCACAAACCCTTGTTCCTGAGCCCACTGCTCCATCACAAAATGACTTGCAACCCACAAGTCAGCCTAGCCCACCAAATAAAATATCCACCCCGTCATCATCCTCATCTTCGTCCATACACCCCACCTCATCCTCGTCTTCCCCATCATCTTCATCATCTGCCTCAAATTCCCCTCCTGTAGCACCTAACCCACCAAACCAAAATTCCCATAAAATGCAAACTAGAGCCAAAAATAACATTCGAAAACCAAACAAAAAGTATACTCTTACTGTTGCAGATAACATTGCGGATGTGGAGCCATCCACCATTACACAAGCACTTAAAGACGAGAAGTGGAGTCGCGCCTGCTCAACTAAATTTGATGCTCAAATAGGCAATCACACATGGGATCTAGTGCCTCCTCAACCAAACTAAAACCTCGTTGGGTGTCGATGGATTTTCACCACCAAATATCTCTCGACCGGTTCTGTTGATCGCTACAAGGCAAGGCTAGTTGCCAAAGGTTATACTCAACAATATGGTGTCGACTATACAGAAACTTTCAGCCCAGTAATCAAGACCACTACCATTCATCTCATTCTCGAAATTGCAACCACAAAGTCTTGGCCGCTTAAGCAACTTGATGTTAACAATGCATTTCTTCAAGGTGACTTCACTGAAGAAATTTATATGTCACAACCACCTGGGTTTGTTGACAAGGATTTGCCGTCACATGTCTGCCGTCTGAGGAAGCCTATCTATGGTCTTAAGCAAGCTCCTAGAGCTTGGTATAATGCTCTTAAATGACACTTACTCACCACGGGATTCGTTGCTTCACTTGCGGACGCCTCGCTCTTTGTTCATTCCTCGGGTCAGCACCATACTTACGTTCTTGTGTATGTTGACGATATTATCGTTACTGGTGACAATCCCCAGGTTATCTCTAACGTGCTCCAGGCATTTGCAAGTCGTTTCTCTATCAAGGATCCTGTTGATCTTCATTACTTTCTGGGTGTGGAAGTTACTCGGTCCAGTTCTGGTATACATTTGATGCAGAGAAAATACATTCGTGATCTCCTCACAAAGCATAATATGATTGATGCGAAGCCTGTATCTACACCGCTCGACACCAAACTCAGTCTTCATGATGCGTCACCTCTTGCAGATGCAACACGATATCGATCCGCGGTTGGCAGCTTACAATACCTTGCATTCACTCGTCCGAACATCTCATATGCAGTCAACCGTTTGTCGCAGTTCATGCATAAACCGACTGAAACACATTGGGCTGCTGTCAAAAGAGTTCTCCGCTATCTCGCTGGAACTTCTTCTCATGGTATTATGCTTCATAAATCTTCTCCTCTTACTCTTCATGCTTTTTCAGATGCCGACTGGGCAGGGGACACAGATGATTTTGTCTCCACTAATGGCTATGTGGTCTATCTTGGTCGTAACCCGATCTCGTGGTCCTCTCGTAAACAAAGTGGAGTTGCACAATCAAGTACTGAGGCTGAATACCGCTCCGTTGCCAATACTTCTGCAGAGGTTCGATGGCTGTGTTCTCTCCTCACTGAGCTTCGCATTGAACTTCCCGTAGCTCCGGTTATCTATTGTGACAATATCGGCGCCACGTACCTCTGCGCCAATCCGGTGTTTCACTCAAGAATGAAGCATATAGCGCTCGATTATCATTTCATTCGAAATCAGATTCAAGCTGGGATGTTACGTGTTACTCATGTCTCTACTCATGATCAGCTCGCGGACACATTCACTAAGCCCTTACCTCGCTCTCGGTTTCAGCGTGCGTGTATCAAGATTGGAGTTTCTCTGAGCCCTCCATCTTGAGGGGACGTATAAGATAGACAATGTAATTAAGTGTATTAAGGGTCTAATTGTCTTTAACTCTAACCTACGATCTCATGTATAAATAAAGCTGTACTCATTTCATTCAAGTCAATACAATCTCCATTTACATAACAAGCTTAAGAAGTATGATATAGTGCTTACTACTTACAGTACTTTAAATGTGGAGGAATCGTGGGAAGATTCTCATGTCAAGAAGATTGAATGGCTGAGGATAATTCTGGATGAGACACACACCATTAAGTATGCAAATGCTCCACAGAGCCGAGTGGTTAGTAATTTGAAAGCTTTTTGTAGATGGGCTGTCACGGGAACACCTATTCAGAACGGTTCATTCGATTTGTACTCATTGATGGCGTTTCTTCGCTTTGAACCTCTTTTGATTAAGAGTTATTGGCAAAGCTTGATACAAGGCCCGCTTGGTCAAGGGAACAAGAAGGGACTTCCGTGTTCACAGGTTTTAGTGGTGACAATTTTATTGTGGAGAACAAAAGAAAAGAATTTGATTGGTTTACCAGCTAAGAGCGTTGAAACTTGTTGTGTTGAGCTTTGTCCTGAAGAACGTCAGTTATATTATCACATGGAAGGAGAAGCTAAAGGTGTTGTGCAGAATCTCATAAACAGTGGAAGCTTGATGCTAAACTACTCAACGTTTTTGAGTATAATCTTACCTCTTAGACAAGCTTGTGACCACTTATCTCTATGCCCTCCTGGATTAAGATCTTTTATCAGCTCTACATCTATCGAAGGTTAAAAATTAAAACAGAACAGTTATTTCTTTTGAGTGCTAAAGTGTTAAACCTTTATGTTGTTTTTGAAACAGATGTGACTGATAAGCGAGAGCTACTGCAATAGCTGGTTGTAGTATTGCAAGACGCCTAATATTTGGACTGTCCGATTTTCATTTCGCCTCCAACAGACATCATCGTCACTCGATGCGCTCACATATTTTGCAAGAATTGTATCCTCCAACACTGCAAAAAACTCTTCAACGTGGTCCGCTAACTCAATACGAACCTTGGGGAAAAGAGCACAGGGGAAAACTTGATGTTGCATCAGATGAGGAAAACAGAAAGCGTAATGAGTCACCGTGACGAACAAAAGAAAAGGTTAGTAATGATGATCAAAACATTCACAAAAAGCTTTGATAATAATTGAAAGACATCGATGACGTTTATATGGCGCTCTTATCTAATTCAAGTAGCGGTACATAGAATAAACTTACTATATCTTCAAGAAGTTTCCAATGACATGGGCTATCTGCAAATAAAGAGAACAAAAAGAACATGACTTCAAATTACAAGAATTCAGTTGAAGATCACAACATAAAACCACAAGAATGCTCAAAGTTATCTTTCCGAACAATCGATAAGACTTCATGTATACTTGCAATGACCATAAATATACCAAATCAAAAACTAAACAACTCAAGAAGCAATCTTGATTCTTGAACTTCTTAAATCTTAATACATGGAACTTTTATATTAAAGAAAGCAACATTATCTTATAAAGTAATTAGACTATCTTTAAACTGAGTATACTAATACGTTTTGCACATGTGATCCACAAGGAGTCAAGCCAACTCCTTTTGACCCAAAAATGCCTTTAAACTACTGTCATTCTAGCTCTTTCTCTGTTCATTGTACTCAGTATTGGTGGAGATGATAATGGCGTTGGTTCTGGTTTGTTTATTCTTCTTTTACAACGTTGCTCCAGCGACGTCAGACGAGTTTAACCACCGTTACAAAGCCGGCGACGATGTTCCGCTATATGTTAACAAAGTCGGTCCCTTTCACAACCCAAGGTCTGCTTCAAAACCCGATCTCAGCTTTTTGTTTTCAAAACTCGAATCTTTAACTCCATTTCTTGAATTTTTTTTCTTCGTAATCTTGATTTGAATGGAGTTGCGATGCCAAGTTAGTAATGATTGTCTTTGTTTCTCTTCTTTCCGTTGACTTTAGCTTCTTGTCAAGTTGTCATGTCTGTATTTAGTCAGTCAACTGTCAAAATGTTGGCATGTTTCAATTAGTTTCTTGAATCTTATTGGGACATCTTGAAAATGTATTCAGTATAGATTTTATATTTTTTTATGTAATCTCTTTTTGATGTTGCAGTGAAACATATCAATACTTTGACCTTCCGTATTGTTCTTCTGGTATGTGCAGTTTCTTTTCTTACAATCTGTTTTGGTTCTGTTTTTGCAAACTTCGGTTACTTAACCTATTTATCTAATCGTAGCTCCTATTAAAGAAAAGAAGGAGGCTCTTGGGGAAGTTCTCAATGGAGATCGATTAGTCAGTGCACCTTACAAACTAGAGTTTTTGAGCAACAAGGACTCTGTAGTTGCATGCGAGAAGAAGTTGAGTACAACAGATATCGCTAAATTTCGAGATGTCATCTTGAAAGACTATTTCTTTCAGATGTATTATGATGACTTGCCCATCTATGGATTCATTGGAAAGGTTGACTCCTATGGTGACCCATCTGAGCACACATATTATCTCTATAATCATCTAGAGTTTGATGTTTTATACAATGTGGACCGAGTTATCGAAGTTCATGTGAGACAAGACTCAAACTCCCTTGTGGATGTGACTAAGGACAAGGATGTGAAAGTGGATTTCAGATACACAGTTAACTGGAAGGAAATAGAAGTTCCATTTAAGAAGAGGTTGGATAAGTACACATGGGCTTCTTCGATGCATCATATCTATACCATTAACTCGTGTGTCATAGTTCTTCTCTTAACTGGTCTGCTTGTAACGTACTTTGTTCGTGTCTTGAAGAATGACTTAGCCAAGTAAGATATTTAGCTTAAAGCATACAAGATTTGGATTTTTTCTCTGGTACTATCTTTTACTCCTTTTGTTGTTAATAGGTACACACTCGGTGAAGAAGCAGCTGATGAGCAGGAAGAGACTGGGTGGAAACTAATCCATGGAGATGTGTTTAGGTTCCCAAAGTACAAATCTTTATTAGCAGCCGCTCTTGGTTCTGGCACTCAACTATTTACAATGTACGTTTGCTGCATTTGAGTAAAGGGATACACACTTGCTTTGTCTCTTCTACTAGTGATAACAATGCATTGTTGTATGTTTTTGCAGAGTTGTTTTGATCTTGATCCTTGCTTTATTTGGTGTGTTTTCCCCGTACAACCGAGGCTCCTTGTTAACTGCACTTGTTGTCATATATGCACTCACATCCGTGATTGCTGGATACACTTCCGCTTCATTCTATTGCCAGCTACAAGGAACTAATTGGGTATATATGAATGTGAACTTTCTGGTAGTCTTGAATCTTCTTGATCATAATGTTCCTGAATCTTGATGCTTTTGTCTTTACAGGTTAGGAACATGTTGTTGACTGGAACCCTCTTCTTTGGTCCTCTTCTGTTCACTTTCTGCGTCCTTAACACTGTTGCAACATCTTATCAAGCAACAGCTGCATTGCCATTTGGAACAACCGTTCTTGTTTTCCTCATTTGGGCATTGGTCTCAACACCTCTGCTAGTATTAGGGACTGTTGCTGGGAAGAAGAGTAGCAATGGCGAGTTTCAAGCTCCATGTCAAACCACAAAACTTTCAAGAGAAATCCCAAAACAGTCTTGGTATCGAAGAACACTTCCTCAAATGGCTATGGCTTGTTTACTCCCCTTCACTGCCATCTACATCGAGCTTTACTATGTATATGCTAGTGTTTGGGGTCACAGAGTGTACACAAGCTATAGCGTTCTCTTCATTGTCTTCATCATTCTCGTCATTGTCACTGCTTTCGTCACAGTTGCTTTGACATACCTCCAACTTTCATCTGAAGACCATGAATGGTGGTGGAGGTAACATCCCTACTTATGACTATGTGTGTTCTTGTCCTCTTTGTGTTAATGTCTTATGGTCTTGTAATTGCATTTTGTAGATCGTTCTTGTGTGGTGGATCAATGGGATTCTTGATCTACGCCTACTGCTTCTACTACTATTATGCGTGGACTGACATGTCAGGGTTAATGCAAGTCTCGTTCTTCTTTGGCTATATGGCTTGCATCTCTTATGGTTTCTTCCTCATGCTTGGAACCATTGGGTTC
>OVBB01003176.1:0-10122 GCA_900406415.1 Isatis lusitanica
GTCTCTCTGAATAATAAAACTAACCTCTAGTTGCTCGTGTAGTCTTCTCTGAACTTCCATCTGAGCACGCAAAGCTTCAGTGACCTGGTAACTCCTGGCTCACCAAGAAAACAAAAACAAGGCGTGTTCATACAATGGACAGTCACAAGCCATGGGTTGACAAAAGAAAAAAAGGGCAGGAAGAGATCATTTGTGAACCGTACTCGTTCTGTTCCTGCGCAGCCAACCTTAAGGATGATGTTGAAGATGAACCTGTGTCCTGACTCTCCGCAACACAAGAAACTGCAGAGATAGAGTTCATATAGATATATATAAGAACCAGCTTCTCAACTAAATCCATGAAAGGAAAAAGGATGATTAGATGAATACCATCCTTGGAGTTTTCAGTTGATTCTTTGCATGATTGTCTCCCCAGACGAAATTTCTACCGAACAAAAAAAGAAAAAACCCACAAAACACAGTCAAAGCATTGAACTTTGTTTGTTTTTAAGTGAACAATGAACAATAATAGATACTGTGGGTTAGCATCAGACCTGAAGATGAGATTTCAGGTGGTAGAGAGTGAGACCCTTCACTCCCATCGTTCTCATTATCGTTTTGGGCGTTGCTTCTGCATTAAAAAAAAAAAAAACAAACAGAGAAAACTCAGAAGGCAGAATCTCAAAATCAGACCCCAATTCATCTTGCAATCAAATCTTAAAGCAAAGAAGAACACAACACAACACAACAGTAGTGTTCCAGTATAGAACAAAAGACACAAACATCAAAGTATAATAAATTTAACAAGGGTAAACAAATCTTCTCGAGATATTTCTAAATCTGTAACACATAAAACCCTAAATCAAGAAATGAACTCCGGCGACGGGTAAATGAGGAAACTCACAGTCAAAACCACATTTGATCTAATTGAAGTTAAGAAACAGATCCGAAGATCGAGAAAATTTTCAAAAAGAGAAACAGTCATGGATATGGATATAGATATACTCACTGTCGGGTCCGCCGAGCTGCGTGACGGCGTCGACGAATCGCTCGTGGAGCTCCGAAGTCCAGCGAAGGCGGGGTTTGGGGTCAGTGGTTAGGACCAAGCAGGAGTCGACGGGAAGATTAGTTCCATCGGAATATTCTCCTATGCTGCCGTCCAGCGGAAGCGACGACCGAATCGCCGAGTACATTCTCTTTAGCAATTTTACCCCTCACTGATTTTTATTTTCCTTTCTCGGCTGTTTTCCCGGGAAATGTGTGCAGATTTCTGGCAGTGAAGAAGATGGGCGTACGGTTCCGATACGGGTCGGGTCGGGTCGGGTCGCAGCCTGGATTTCTACGACAGCGACGAGACGAGTTGATAAGGGTGGATGGACGTACGTGTCGATATCTATATGGTCCTATATTCTGTTTTCAAATTAGAGAAAAACGAGATTGTAAATAAACAAGAAACCAAAGGTGAATTAGAGTGGCAGATTTAGCAAACTTTTAAGTTAGAAAGGTTATTATAGAATTTGAATTAATTGAGAGCATTATTATAGAATTTGAATTAACTGAGAGCATTATCATAAAATTTGAGATAACTAAATAAAATTATCATGTAATTATTTTAAGAATTTCAAAATTTAGTCGAAGGCACGTCTAAGTACGTCTGTCACTGGATAAATATACTTTGGTGACGAATCTGTGGTTTGATCTTTGATTTTGATGTGAGATTTGGTTGGTTAGGTCATCAGCCGATTAGTCTGATATGAACCATAACCGTTTTTAAAGCCATGTCACTGTCATCGTTGACTCCAAAGTCAGCACCATCTTTATCCCTTCACACATTAGCATTAGTCATACATCTCCAAACATGTGAGGTGTGTCGTTTAGTGGAAGGTTATTTAAGTTAACAGCCAGCGGTGGAAGAAGATCATTGTTCTCGTCGTCTATATGTATACCATAAATATTTGTATTAGTAGATATACAAGCTCAAATATAACTTAAGATGTAAATATAATGGTGAAACTAATGCCAATATATAAGTTATCTGAGAATGTAAACGATTATGCAGCTTAATAATCGCTTAAGTTATCCAAGAATGTAAATAATGTGCTATTTCACTGCACTGTAGCTCAAGATGTGTGGTCCCTCTCCCAGTTTCCTACCTCACCATCTGGTTTCTCTGCGAACTCTATGTTCCCCAATCTGAGCTACTTCTTTGGTTGCAGTAAATTAGTGTTGACACCTAAGAAGTTAAGATCAGCTTTCCCTTAGGATTTTTTGGCAGCTGTGGAAAGCTAGATACGCGTTAGCTTATGAATCTTCTCGACTTGGTCCGACATCCCCATCGCAAAAGCTTTGGAGGAGGTATATATTTGGTTAACATTAAACTCTCTGGATCGCCAACACGGAGTTTGCTTGTTGGAGACTTGCAATGCGATTCCGGATGAGATTGTCTGCTTGTTTTATAAGAGCATCAGGGTGACGAAAGGTCTATCGATGAATGCGATGGTTTCTTTCTGTCCATAGAAGGTAGATTGTTGTTTGCCAGCCCAAAGTTGCAAGTTGACCCCGGATGCTGGCAGGAGATATGTGGCTAAGTTCCCAAACAGACTCCAATTATCACTCCAAAACCTGCAGGTAATGCCATTCCTAACTCTGACCTTTATCCAGCCATAAACCAATTATCTCATTTTGATTAGCTTATTAGCGATCCATGAGTTCTGCCTCTTTGTTAGTAGTGTCCAAAAGTTGCTTAGAGAGCCAGCTAATACCTCATTCTTGAACCATGCTACCCATATGGAACC
The DNA here is from genome assembly GCA_900406415.1 of Isatis lusitanica. Classification (NCBI taxonomy): domain Eukaryota; kingdom Viridiplantae; phylum Streptophyta; class Magnoliopsida; order Brassicales; family Brassicaceae; genus Isatis; species Isatis lusitanica. Next base: position 2,775 of record OVBB01003176.1, read on the forward strand.
TGATTGAAAGAAGAGCATCCAAATCAGTTTCAGAATACAAGCCTGATTCCAATAGTGAAGGTCACGAACACCCAGTCCTCCCTCCTCCTTAGAGAAGATTATTTTATCCCAGGCTACCCTTGCTGAATGATGTCCCTCAGTCGTTCCTTTCCAAAGGTAGGCTCCACATAAAGAATTTATCTTTGTGATATATTCCTTTGGAAGTATAAAGGTTGAGCACCAAAAGTTTGTGATACCTGCAATAACAGTGTTTATGAGTAGCAACCTCCCTGCGAATGATAGAGATTTTGCTGTCCAAGCATTAACTTTCCATTTTATTTGTTGCAACAGTGGTTCACAGTTCGCCATAGTTAACTTCTTCGACATTAAGGGCACTCCCATGTATCTGATAGGCAGAGAACCGTGATACAGTTGAGTAGACGTAAAGATGGTACTGATTTCATCTTCAGATAGACCGCTGGAGTAGAAACTCATTTTGTCAACACTCAGAGTTAACCCAGAGACAGCCGAGAACTCGTCCAAGATTTGCAAGATTGAAGAAACCGAATTGGATGAGCCATCCGTGAAGATGAGGAGGTCGTCAGCGAAGCACAAATGGGTTAGTTTAGACTCTCGACATTTATGATGGTATTCAATCTTTCCCTCTAAAGCACCTTTGTTAAGGAGTAGCAGTAGTGAGTTCATGACAATTACAAACAGGTATGGCGAAAGAAGATCTCCCTGACGCAAGCCTCTTCTTCCCTTGAAATATCCTTGTACGGTACCGTTGAACCCTATTGTGAATGAGGGAGTGCAAATGCAAGCTTCAATCCAACGAATAAAAGTTTCCAGGATGCCCACACCATGCAGAGAGTGAAGCACAAAGTCCCACCTGACGGTATCAAATGCCTTAGCAATGTCAACTTTGATGGCTATTTTCTTTAGTCCTCTTTTCTTGTCATAACCGTTCACTATTTCTGCAGCTAACACCGTGTTTTCCACAAGTAGGCGCCCTTTAATGAAAGTGGATTGATTTGGGAGGATCCAGTCCTGGAGGCACGGCTTGCGACGCGAGACCAAGATTTTTGAGATAGTTTTGTACAGAGTATTGCAGCAAGAAATTAGGACGGTAGTCTGTGATTTTAGTGGCGCCGGGAAGCTTTGGGACCAGTGTCAGAATGGTAGCGTTGACAGATGAGGGAAGAAAGCCTGTGATAAAGAAATGAATGGTTGAGTTTGTGACTTCCTTTCCAAGAACTGTCCAGGCTGCCTTGTAGAACCCGGATGTTAGCCCATCTGGGCCCGAAGATTTATTAGTGTTTAACTTGAATAGAACTTTAGCGATAGCCTCCACCAATGGTAGCTGAATAATTGATGGAAGGAGAGCAGATGTGAGGCGGTAGGCTGTTAACTCCCGGATCCATTGAGGAGAACAAGACGAGCCAAGCAAGACTAGCGGAGCAAGGTTGTGCCAAAAATGCGAGACCACCAAATCAGCAATAACAAATGGCTCTACAAGAACGACCCCAGAATCCAGCAGCAAATATTTGATCATGTTGAAAGAAGTTCGGACTTGCAATAACCGATGAAAGTAAGCTGTATTAAGATCTCCCTCTTTAAACCAATTCACTTTTGACTTCTGTCTAAAATAAGCCTCCTCAATGTATCTCAGGAACATCCATTTATCATGCAGATCACGCTCTTGTTGGAGAAGAGCCGAGGTTGGGTTTGTAAGTACTTCTACCTGCACACATTCAAGCAAACTGTTATCCTCTCTAACTCTCCTTTGTATTTCTGAAAAATTCTCTTTATTTAGTGTTTTGAGCACTCTTTTTAGTGATTTTTGTTTCCAGAAAAGTTGGAGGAAGGAAATGTTGAGTCAGAAGAGGGTGGCGAGCGAGAAAGACATTTTCTTTTGTTTGAATGTTTTAGGGTGGGGGAGATTGGGGAGGATAAGAGTAAAGGCAGATCCTGAAAAGGAGGAGGAGACAGAACTACTGAGGCAGAGGGTACAAGTTCCATAGCAGAGACTGCTGAGGAAGAACCATGTACTAGTGGAATAATGGGGAGGGAAGATCAATTGGCTGAGGAAAGGTTGAGTTGGACTGGATGGTTGAAGTTTCCCGCGGGGCCTGTTCCTTTGGCATGGGAGAGGACGAAGTTTTGGATGGCTTAAGCTTAGGCACATGATTAGAATTGCTATTGGAAGCCGTTGAAGAGGGCATCGGGGGAAGGAGTAAACAATTCTTTGTTATGTGACGCAGCTCTTTGCAATGAGAACAACATGGGGGCAACTATGGATGGTCAACAGTTACAGGGATAACCTGTCCATTACTCCTGTTAATATCAATCTTGCGGGGGAGGGTCTGTGCCAGGTCGACTTCAACTTTGACGTGAGAGACATCCAGGTCAACAGGTTCATAGTGAAGTCATCTGTCTTTTCTGGAACTCTTAAAGGACTCGATACCCAACCCAAACCTTCCAGAGTGCGCAAATCCAAAGGTATCCCTCGCAGATGAGCCCAGATCGGGATAGAGATTAGGGGTGGGGTGATAGAAGAGTGGATCGATGCCCAAAGCGCAGCGTGGAACATTGAGTCCTCTATGTACCAAATCCTTTTTTCAATGATCTTCTGCCGGATATACTCATTGGGAACACGCACAAGCATTGAGTGATCTTTGGAGTTCAAATGAATTTCTAGCCGAGTTCTTTTGCCCACATATGATTTAATACGCTTTGCACATGCCTGAAAGAGGGAGCACGACCACAAAAGTAGCAAATCACAAAATCCTTGTGATACTCCGCACCTCGTTGGGAGACTTCCTCCAGGATGAGGATTTGCGGAATACCAGCAGACAAAGGAATGTCTTCAGTTTGTTTCTGAAGGACTTTGCTTTCACGGGATCTGAGTTTAGCAGCTAGATTTGGAATTGGGCCAGACGTTACAGTAGGGTCTTTAGGGAGGGAGGAAGAAGGAATAGATGTGCGATGATTTTATGTTTGAGGGGCATGGGGATAGGTTACAGGAGGAAGCAGTGGTCCAGTTTGGGGCAAGATTAAAGCTATCTTTTTCCATTTTTGCTTCTGAGTAGCAGATCTTAGAGGAATCTCAGGAATAGTAGATCTAGGTTTTTGAGTAGTAGATGAGTTTGGGTTTGAGGGGGAGGGAGTGGTTTGAGCAGTGATGGGGGTGGAGGAGTGAGTGGCTGATTTAAGAGAGAAGAGAGGAGAGGAGGATTTTTTATGTTTAAGTATTGTGAATCCCGGAGGAGGCACAGTAGCATCCACAGCCATTGAGGATGGGGAACCCAGAGCAGCTGCAGTAGTTAACAGATCCGGCTTTGTAGCCGCAGTAAGGGGGGTAGTAACAAGAGCAGTTGACACAAGTACTGAATCTGTGGGCTTCAGGGGAGAAGCAATTTGAGCTGAAACAGTAGAAAAGTGAAGCGCAATGGAGATAGGGGAGAGAGGGGAGGGAAGTTGACGATGGATAAGGGTGAAGAAGGGTCTGGTGGGTCTAGAGGGAGAGGTGGAGGGCGGTTGAGGCTACCACCAACGGTGGCGGAGGGTGGGTTCAAGGTGGAAGCGTCGCCTGAGGGAAACCAGCGGTTTTTCATTTTGGTTGTTACTATAAATCTTTTTATGGTTGGTTATCTACCTTATTAACTCAATTATTTCTAACATAAATTACAACTGTCATAAATAAAAAAATAGTTTGGAAATTGAGATTGTTTTGGAATACAAAGTAAAACTAATAATTTGAAGACAAATATTTAAGAGTTTATAATGAATAGAATAGAATGAAACAACAAGATGAGAGAAATATAAAAGTAAACGAGTTGAAAAATATAGTAACAACTAGATGATAGCCCGCACCATGTGCGGGTATAATTTTGATATATAGTTGATTATTATATAAATTGTTATCATAATATCATATTAGTCAATTTTTGTATGGCTAATGTATTATATATGTAGTTGTTTGTTGTATGATTTTTTTTGTGTTTGATAAGTAAGTTAAAAGTTATAAATATTTTTTATTGATTGATTATATGTTTCTTTCTGTTTAATATTTTTAAAAAATAATTTTTTGAAATATAATCAAAGAAATTCTTTATAGTTGAATAACTATTTTTAAATATGAAATAACTAAAGTCATATTTTAAGTTTCTAGAATTAAATTGACATATGTTTAATTTTCATCAAAATATAGACCTAAACACACATAAAGCTCATTAAATTTAACCTAAAAACGAATTAGAAAAAGAAATTCGATATATATATATATGGGTTGTAATTTTTTAAAAAATAATTGTAAAATTCTTAAGATTTTTATAATTTAAAAAATGATAGTTAATCTATTTTTTTTTTTGTCATCTATGAATTAATATTACTTAAACGTCCAATACAACATCATATCATTACAATCTCTAAACAAGAGAAACATGTCCCCACATGAGCTTACAAAATCGATATTACCCGGACTAAACAAACAGTCCAACCCACAAATCTTCACTTCAAAGCCAACTCTCCACCATTCCAACAAGAAGAGCTTCAGCAAAAGATTTGAAACTGATATGATCCTGAGAAGCAGTAAAGACATATGTTCAATGTTCATATCATAGCTTCTTAACCACAAGGCTTCTACGCATGAAACCACCTGGAAAATGTGCTTAGCTCAATTACGGAGCTCCTCGAAGAAGAATCAAGTCAAACAGAGTTCGGATGAAGGAGTTATCCAAGTTACAAGTCAGGTGATTTCCAGTTTACGCGATTCAGACATGTGGGCAGTCCAAAATTAATTCCGGCCAAACCAGATTGAATCAAGCTACAAATCAAATTGCTCTACAATCTTGTCCCATCAGGGAAGCCCAGAAAATTTGATTCAGTCCAAAACCATTGAAGGAAGACTCATTTTCGTCCAGACTCATAGAGCTTTTATTTTGGTGTCTTTCTCTCTCTTACATGTATGGAAGAGTTTGAATTTCAACTCCCAAGTTGTGTTGCATGTTAAGATTCTTTTATGCACGAAATTGCTTGTAAATCTCTATATAAAGAGCCCCAAAATCATCAATAAAATTAACCTATCTTTTTATCAAAAACTCTTTCAAGTTAGGTTCATCTCTTTGGTGTGTCATATCCAAAGAAATCCTCAATGCTTTTAGTGTGTAATATCTAAGAGTATTGAGAGGTAAATCAGGAGTCTTCCGCAGCTCATGTGTGACCATTCGATCCATCTCTCTATCCATTCCTTGTTGGTGCGTCATATCCAAAAAGTTGTCAATCCTCTTTGGTGTGTAATATCCAGAGAATCGATCCGCCGGTAAATCAGGAGTCTTTCGCAGCTTATGTGTCACCATTCACTCCACATCCTTTGATCTTTGATACCTCACGGTTTCTTTGATGCAAAGTTTATCCCATTCACCACCTTAAAGTGCCGACTCCTTGGGAGGTTCGTATTAGAAACAAAGCTAACAATAGCCTAGAGCACCACCAACATCATGATATCAATGGCATTGATAGCAACATAACAACGAACTTATAGAGAATTAAGGAAACAGGCAAGGAACACAGTCCTGCCATAGACAAAAGCCAGCAAGGATAACCATCCTTCCGGAGACAAAAGCCAGCAAGGAAAAGAAACATCCTTCTGGAGCCAAAATCTTAACTAAGGGGACTAACTTAAAGACTACAAAAGATAGAGGCAACAAAAGCATACTACACTAAAGCCAAATGCACTTTATCACTATTTACCTGTAGTAACACAACATCGCAACACCAAGGAGTTACAACACTAAGAGACCGGATAAATTCAATCCAAGAAGGATAAAAAAAAACAAGAGAAGAGATAGATAACGATAAGTATAACAAGACCGGATGACTCCCATTACCTCTCCTGAAAAGCCGCAAGACCAGATTCGAGATAACAACAAACCACAACATCTGAACCGGACCAATCCATCACCGGGAACCAGAAAAAGCATTGAAACGGCACAAGGGCTACAATCGGGAAGAATAACGACCACTAATTCTTTTATAAACACCCTCAATCCATCGGAAAACCAAGGCTTTAGTCTCTTACAAAGGTAATGGATCTACAAAGCAAAAGCTCTGCAGCTCCCCCTCAACGCAACCCCAAGACCCCCAAACTGACAAAAACAACATAACTACACAAGAAAGGCGAAGCACAAGAGAAAAGGACCGGTGGTTGGCGGCTCCTTCAATGCCACCACCGGTCGCAGGCAAAAAAACGGAGGTTAAAAGAGGAGAGAAGGCAAAGATTTGAAGAGAGAGAAAAAAACCCACATATTAAATGATAGTTAATATAGATTAATTGAGAAGACGTTTAGCCACATGTCTCAATGAGATTAAATTGAAGAAAATCAACCAATCAAAATCTTTCTTTTGTACATGTCATTAAAAAGATGTTTAATGGGCTTCTGTTTACAAAACTCAATATAATATAACGCAAATGAAGATATATATCAAATGTTTTTTTTACAAATGAAGAGATAAATGATAGTTAATCTAATATCTCTTCATTTGTAAAAGAACATTTGATATATCTCTTCATTTGCGTTATATTGTATTGAGTTTTGTAAATAGAAGCTCATTAAACATCTTTTTAATGACATGTACAAAAGAAAGATTCTGATTGGTTGATTTTCCTCAATTTAATCTCATTGAGACTTGTAGCTAAACGTTTTCTCAGTTAATATATAAGATATTTGTGTGGGATTGTACCTCCTTCCTTTTCCAACCTCTCCTTGTATTTCTATAACTTGAATTTATATTTAGCTTGTTTCATTTAGTTTCTACAACTTTGAGTTTATATTTAACTTGTTTCGTTTACTTCCCCAAACTCTGTATTTGTGTGCACTCATATTGTTGTTTCACCCAACCACATCTAAAATGAAACTGTACATCTGAATGAAAGCACTATTTTGGCAACACATAAACTTTACAAGCAACGTTTCAGACACTTAGCACAATCTACAAACTATACACAATTGCACATCTATAAGCCATACTGCACTTTTTTGTTAAAAATGGATAGTGAATAATACTTGGTAATGGAAGCAGGAACAAAGGAGAACATTTCTCCAGCCACATATTGGCTTCTTTGCTTACGATTAATTCTTCTGAAATACAAAGAAAGAGAACAAGATTCCTTTACAGATAACTTTTCCTCAAGAATAGTCGAGCGACTGCAGAATCACCAAGTTCACACTGGCTCAAGTATATCTTCTACTATCACATCATCGCTGAGGATTCAGCTTACCCGTAAGCCTTCATCCATGATCTCCTGATGTCGGGGACTAGCATGTCAATTAGTCTCCTCCTCAACTTTGTGACTCGAACTTAGGAA
>OVBB01003179.1:0-10117 GCA_900406415.1 Isatis lusitanica
CTCTCTCTCTCTCTCTCTCTCTCTCTCTCTCTCTCTCTCTCTCAACAAGAATGGTGAAATGAAGGGAAAAGAAAAGATTGGTTGAAGGATAGAATGGGAAGGAACAAACATTTTGTAAAGAAAAAGTCACCTCTTACATGGAGGTGTGTTTTTTTGACACTACAAATTCAGAAGGTCACTCATAAAGCAATTATCTCTTTTTTAAATAAGCCTATTTGACTTTGGGAACAAACAAAAGATAGTTTGGTCTATGTTGTGGATTTTCAGATAATCATCGATTAGGATCTTGCAGTCCTGAATATATAGTTTATTGTAGAATAAATTATAGATATATTAAGGCAGACGCAAACGGAGGAAGTAATCGACAGGATGGAGTCATGGAGATGGCCTTCAAAGGTTTAATTATTCATTTTGTTATACTTTTCAAATTCCAAATTTTTTTATGGACGGCCAATTTAGTTATTTATTATTGTAGTGTGCATCTTTATTTATCCGAAGTCTTCTATCTATATATTCTTTGTAGGGTTTAGGTAGAGAGATTTTTTTTTCCATACAATTATTAGTAATGAATTCGTATATTGCCTATGCAAAATTTAGAACTTTCAAAAGAGATATAATAACTTTAATTTAGTAAAATGTATTTGTTTGAAAGTAATATAATTACTTACTTAAGCTAGCTACTGGATTGGTAATCTTGAAGTGGTCGCAAGTTCGCAACTATACAAATACTTTTCGTACTGTTTACTTCCTCAAACAATTCAGAGACTTTTTAAAATATGGCAGTTGATGTTTTAAGCTTTTGTACTAAGTTTTTTACTTATCACGTTTTTTTTTGTTATTATCAATGGCATATAATTCATACACTTTGTTGACCGAACAAAAAAAAAACTACATTATATATAACTCCCATAATTCTATAATTAATCTAAAATTCTTATGACAATGTAGCTTTTAGTGACACTCTCTAAATTTAAATGATCGTTTTTAGGTGAGAAATAATTATTCAATCTTTTTAGGGTGACCAAAATGGCAAAACCAAAAGTCTCAGTATATTAACTGGATACAATTGTTATAAAGATATTAATACATTATCAGCTTGAATACAAACATCACGAGTTTGCAAATATATGAACGATCAATCCAGTTTTTGATTTTGCAAAGTGAAAATGTTTGCAATTTTTTTCTCTAATATGTACACAAACGTTGACCAAAAGTCCAGTTTTTTTTTTTTTCTTTTTTTTTGTGAGCACAAATGAGGATATACCCGAATAATTACGGATTAAATAATAATAAGTAACTGGTCGTTAACGAGAAGGACATGTTTAGACTAATTAAATATCTTAATCATTGTCGACTCTCCGACTTTATTAATTAAGCCTGCAATTTTCGTAGACACACACAAATATAGATGATTAATCCAATAATAATCAGCAGGCTTAAATCGATTTGACATATATGAGAAGGAGAAGGCACAAATGACGTAACTGATAATTTGATTCTACTTTTTATCTACTTTCCCTTTCCTTGTCTGTTATTTAAAAAATAACTCACTGTTGTATTCTCATTTTTTGTTACTCTGACCAAAAAAGGTCAAACTCTCCTCTGTAGTCTGTAGATTTTTTTGTTGGTTAGGCAAGAGAGAAATAACCGTTAGCCAGAAGAAAAAAAAAACTGATTCGAAATTTGTCTAAGAAGCTAAATAAATTTAACATATTCTTTAATACAAGAACAAGATATATACTCCTAGTACTAGGTATAAATGATAGAATAATAACTACAAAAAAAAAGATAAGAAAATTAAAAAGTTATAGAGGACGCGATGCTTATTTACTAGAGGCCAGGTCAATCTTTTAAAATGCAAATGTAAACATAATTTTTTTTTAAAATGATTAATTAGATGTCTTTTTTTTTGGACAACGATTAATTAGATGTCACGATAACAATATCATATATTTATATAATCGAAACTTTAATAAACATAATAATCGAAGCTGTTTAGCGTGTATATTTGTATATGTTAGTTATATATAGTTCGAGGCCAAATCAAAGTGTAGGAAGTTTCGAGACACGTAGCTTTTAACTTATTTATATATCTACTTAGACGATGGAAAGTTACCAAGGTAGTAGTATCTGTGATTTAAGCACTAGCTACGACATGTTTGTAGATATATAGTTGACAAAAACAAAATAACACAAAAAAAAAAAATTGTAGAAAAAAAGATACAGAAATGTAAGTGGTAGTCGAATATATAATATATAGATAAAGGGAGAAATAAAAGTAGGCTTTTACTAAGCCTGAGCTTGTATATATGTATTTTATCCGCAACAAGATAGCTAGATCCCTTCGGAATTATCCTACGACGCAAATTAGTAATTTTTTTTCTCACTCTTCTATTTTATGGTTGTGAATTGTGATTCATTTTTAAAAAAAATTACCATATATTTATATAAACAGAAACAAACAATCGAATATGTGATCTTCAAATTGCTTCTCTTCAAATGTAGTGAAACCTTAGCGTTCCTCTTTCCTCATTTTTCAGTATTTTCCAGCCTTTTGCCTCTTGCTCCTTCAGTTAATTAGTCCCTTCATGATCATCTCTTGATGTTCATAATTTTCTCCTTCTCATGAGAAACCTGCAGCCTTAACTCGTCCTCCTCTTTCTAACTAAAAAACTCATCATTTGTACGTACAAAACAAACTCTATGTAACCTTACTTTACATTGATGTAATTAATGTTTATATATTACTCTTTTCAATCATTAATTATCTTTACCATGAACTCTATATATATATATATATATATAAATCCGACTCCTTCACAAAAAGAGCTTTCCGGTACGTACCTATTATTGACCATCTATCATGATGAAGATTTAGCTAATCACGAAAATTCCTTATTAATGTTATAACAAGTGACGTATGTATGTGAGTCATAAAACATTAATGAAAAAATAAAGATCGATATGTATCTCCATCTATATAGACGTTTCTCATAATAAATCGGTCCATGCCATTGCCATGCAGATGAGTATATGTAAATATATAAATACTAACACTGTATATATATATATATATATATATATATATATATAAAGAGAGGAAGGAGACAAGAAGAGGGTGAGCACGCAGAGCTTTCGAGCATGAGCATGCTAGAAAAAGGGAGCCATGTGTGCTCACTCTCTTCTGTCGCCTTATTGTTTTATTCACTTACCTTCTTCTATTAGTACGTATCTTCATCTCCGTGCATGCATATGATCTTCATGTTATATATTAGCCACAGTCTCTAAAGTTAATTTTCTTTCAATAAGATATGATGATATGAAACAATTGTGTTGTTGGTTTAGGGTTTATATATAAGGATTGCTAGGGGTCTACAGATGGTGATGCATGCATAAATATCATCATCATCCACTTGCTACGTTTGATTTTAGAAATATTCCACCGGATTAAACCCTTATTTCTTGTCAATTTGAGCTTCTAGATTCTCTCTTTTCAATATTATTTGTACATAATGAATGGTTTTCTTGTCATCTATGCATGATTAATCTTTGAGAGAACTAACATATTATTTATTGAACTAAAACGACTATGCTCGGCTCTAAGATATGTGTTATACATATAAAAAACCATAAAACTAATACAACATGCACACTCACAAGAGTAGCAAAGTCGTTGTTAATGAAAAACAAATACTCAATTTGTAAAACGGACTGGAGAATGGACACTCGGTAATAGAATGGATTATGATGTGTGTCCAACACTTTTATGTGTTATAGTTTCCATAATATACGTGCTAACAAACATAAAGACGTATGATATTGGAGTTTTACTATGTAATATCACAGTACTTACCGCTACTCAAATTTAAATCTTTTTTTTTGGGGGTTAAATCTACACTCTTTTTCTTCTATAACTTTGGACGATCGTAATTAAGATTGGACTGGGAGTCCAAGATTAGGAACTGACTCAACAACAATCGATTTAAGTCGTCCGATTAGTCTCACAATCCAAGAGAAAAAAAGTTTGGTTTTCAACTGAACTCTACCACTTGATTGAAGATGTCTAGCTAGTACAACCTGCTCTACAATGACCTCACAATACAACCAGCCGACAATACAAATAATCCTAACTAGCTAATGTTTCTCAACACGTTTGATTCTAGTGGAAGTTGAGCACATCATCAGAAAACGAATATACGCTTTGTTTCATGTCCAACTACCACTAAGTCACATGCATGGCCTACATGTATTTATGTTTTTCGTTTAGCTTGGCAAGGGACATTACACTTTATTTGGTTATTGCATACATAGGTTTTTATCTATGTGAGAGCTATAGATTCCCCAACGCAAGATCTCTAGAACACACATCTATCCTCCAATCAGAGAACAAAGGAATAAAAAGTATCTTTTGTAAGGACGAATGTAAAATCGAAACGTAATTCATATAAATTGATTTAAAATAGAAATAAAAGCGAATATTACTAAAGTTTTGGAGTAAATTAAGTAAAGCCAAAAAGATGCTTAGGGCAATGAATTATGAACCTCTTCTCTATAATTTTTTTTTTATATCTGTTGGCATTTGATTTTATTTGATTCTCCATTCACATTCCCTTGTTCATGTGTTTGTGCATAAGCGGTCCCCCTTAGTTAACACGTTTCTTGAAACGCCAACCTTTCGAGAATAATAGCATTCATCACTATTAACATACGTGGTACCAATAACTCCATAGAAAATATTTTGGTTTTTTTTGAATTACAATGCTTTGTTGTATCTGTTAGCGTCATTAGGGACGTATATATATATGTACTTGGCTGGTTCGATGATTACGTGATCCGAAGTAAATAACTGTAACATGGAATTTAAAGAGTAATTCATATATATGACTTCTCATAATTTTGATCACTTTAACTCAACACAAGAAAGGTATTAGATTTAGTTCTGATTCATATTCGAACGGTGACAAGGATGTAATAACAAACCAAAAGCAATCACTTTGATGTATTAGTTGATCTGTGGTAATCCTAAACAATGGTACTGATTTGGTTTCGTATTCAAAAAGAATACCTAAACTTTCATATATCTACTGACCAACAAATGCAGCAAGCCCATACTTACATTACTAAATCTCAACAGGTTCAAGCCCAAACTTATGAAACTTATCTCTAAAAATCAGTTATATGCTATTTCAGGAAAATTAAATTTAAATCCAACAAAAAAAAAAACAAATCCAACTGAAATTTATACATTCAAAGGATAGAAGGAATGTAAAGCCGTCTTAGCTCAGTGGTAGAGCGCGTGACTTTTAATCCCGTGGCCGTGGGTTCGATCCCCACAGACGGCGACTTATTTCTTTTTTATTCAGAGATTTCTTTTGCTATTGTCGAAACTTCCGACTCATTCACAGGTTCTGCCGTCCAAGGAATTAGGGATCATATAGTACACTAGGGAATCTAGCGGACAAAAGTACCAACTACTGCAAATGTAGGGACCAAAAGAGTAATTTAACAGAATTACTACTCGGCCGGTTTTGGGATTGTGTTCTCTTTTCTCGTCATCTTCTCCAAAACCACTGCTGCTTTTTTTCTCCGGCGTTCTGCGAAGTACCACCGGAATTTCAAAGAAGCAGAAGAATATGCACGGGAACGCTACAAATTGGAATGAGAATGAGTATAGAGAAGCGATTCTGAAGGAGCGCGAGATACAGACGCGAACCGTATTTCGAACCGCCTGGGCTCCTCAATCGAGAAATCACAGCCCGGACACCTTTGTCGTCGCTTCCAGCGACGGAACCCTAGCGTTCCATTCGATGAACTCGCTTGTGTCCCAATCGGCGGCGTTTGGATACTCGACAGTTGAGGACGTTATGGTGGCTGAACCTGAGGGAGTGGTTAGGGCACACGACGGACCTGCTTATGATGTCAAGTTCTATGGCGAAGACGAAAATTCTCTGCTCCTCAGGTAGATTTAAACCACCATGATCGGTAATTCAAAGCTCGAATACAGTATCCTGAGGTTGATGTGAGAAACTGGCGATTTCGATCTGGTATTTCTGTAGTTGTGGTGATGATGGTAGAGTTCGAGGATGGAAATGGAACGAATTTGCTGAATTGGAGTCGTCTCTTTCTTTGCAAGGTGTGTACCATTTTGGTGGTTTTAAAAAGAAATTTGAAGTTTTTCTTGAGCTTAATGGTTTTCTCATGATTCAACAGAGAACCATGCCAAGCCATTGCTTGAATTGACTAATCCACAACACAAGTGAGTCTTGTTCATTTCATTCTACCGGCTGATCACTCTCTCTGTTAGTAGTTCTGTCTATTAGTTTGGTAAGACTCTTAATAAACTGATTTACAAATGTGTATAGTCACCATTCTTTTTCTTTTCTCATAGAGGTCCTTGGGGTGCTCTTTCACCGATGCCCGAGATCAATGCCATTTCTGTTGATCCTCAGGTTTGGACTTGTATTTCTATTTGCCAATTTCACTTGATGTACTAGTGTTGTATTTTATCCCCCTGAAATGTCCAATTATATCTCATTGCTTGGTTACAGATTAACTGTTTCCCCCTCCATCATTTTTCGTTTGTGATATAGTCAGGAAGTGTATTTACGGCTGCTGGTGATTCTTGCGCATATTGTTGGGACGTGGTATGTATTTGATAGTTTCGGATGTCTATTGCTATTACTAACGAGATATCTAAACTAACAAGAATCATTTGTGTAAACCAACATCTTTAGGAAAGTGGTAAAATCAAAATGACCTTCAAGGGGCATTCAGACTATTTGCATTGTCTAGTTTCGCGTACTTCTGCAAGCCAGGTAATGGTGTTTCGATAAATATGACAAGTCCATCTTCATATTCGTATTTAAGTTCCACATGTGGAGTTTTTGTATGATCGTAGTAAGTCTCTTGCACCAGATATTGACGGGTTCAGAGGATGGGACGGCAAGAATCTGGGGTATGTTCATTTCTCGGGCCCGATTCTATTTCTGGTGTAGTTTCTAGTACTATGTTTGGATCATCTGTGATTATAGAACTTTCAAAATCATTTGAAGTCTTCATGCTGGTACTTGGGATCCAATGCTCCTCAGTTTTGTTGACTGCTTCTCAAAACTCATGTAAGCCCTCCGTTTTGTCAACCAGATTGCAAAACAGGGAAATGCATTAAAGTAATTGGTTCCCAGGAAAAAAAGTCCCGCTTTCGCATTAGTTCTATGGCTCTCGATGGAAGTGAAAGCTGGTTGGTAAGAATTGACCAAATGAACAACTCATTGTATTTCCATAATCTGCTACTATTTCTTTGTCCTCAGTCCTCACTCCTGAGCATATAATTATATTTTACTGGTGGTTTATTAAGAAGCTTAAAGACCTGATTTTCTCCTTCTCCAGGTTTGTGGACAGGGTAAAAATTTAGCTTTATGGAATCTTCCTGCCTCAGAATGCGTGTCAACAATATCCTCCCCTGCACATGTACAAGATGTGATGTTTGATGAAAAGCAGGTAAGCAGAACTTTTTTTTTATTAAACTGGAAACACAGATGAACACATTGTCGTAGTTCCTCTGTAAAGGTTGAACATTATTTTGTTTGTTTTTAATGCTGTTTAACACATAATCTACACAATCAGATTTTGAGTGTAGGAGCAGAACCAATTCTAAGGCGTTTCGACTTAAATGGAGCTTTGCTTTCTCAGATTCAGTGTGCTCCTAGTTCAGTATTTTCAATTTCCTTGCATCCAGCGGGAGTAAGTTTCTGATCCCTTTCGCACCACGTTTTTCTTTTCGCCCCTTGTCCTATACGCGTATTTACTTATCGCCCTAGAGATTTATCATAATTAGTTATCTATTTGATATGCCTGCTGCTTTAAACGACTAACAAGCCTCGACAATGGAAATATCCAGAGATAAGTTTCCCCTTTTGGAGTATAAACTCGATGTTTAACCATTTGATCCAATGCTTGTGCAATTTGCAGGTAGTTGCTGTGGGAGGTTATGGAGGTCTTGTTGATGTCATCTCTCAATTTGGAAGCCATCTCTGCACATTTCGTAGCAGCTCATTGTGAAATTCCTTGCAAATTCCTGGCTTGACTCATAAAGAGGTATAAAAGTTGGGATGCAACAAGCTTTGTATCAGCCAGATTATTGTCAGAAGTTAGTTGTTAACCCCTTTTATTTTTGCTTAGGTTTCTGAGGTGGTTAGGGAACAGTAGTGTTTTTGGTCTGGCTCGGGCTTGATTTGATTGTAGACCAATTATTGGAACCGATTGGTGGTTCAGTAGTTGCTATCGAATTTGAACTCTTTGGAATTCAAGGCCATTGTGTCGGTTTAGTCTGATCTCGTAATGAACTTGCTTTTGACTTTCAATTGTTTTTTATGTTGCGGAGTCCTATTTTCTTAGATAAGTGTGACGAAAACATATACTTCATTTATTAGAAGACAAAGTTGATCATTATTTAATGCTAAATATCTTGCCCTACAAAAAAATCGTTTACATTTTATAATTTGGCTACATGACTTTTTCTTTTGATAATATGCTTTGAAACTTAAAAAAAAAACACATAAGAATCGTTTACATTTTATAATTTGGCTACATTGACTTTTTTTTTATTAATAATATGCTTTGAAGCTAAATTAACACAACCATTTAAGTAGATCAGTAATTAATCTTATCCTCTTCAAAAAAATGTAAAATCTGTATTTAAATATTTAAAATGTTTTATTTAGATATTTGAAAATTTTGATTTAAATTTTTATTTAAATTTTTAAATTTTTTTTTTGATTTTTGATTTTTGATTTAAAAGTTTGAAGGAATCTATTGTATAATGTTAAATAGTTTTTCCAGTTTTTTTGCCCTGTGAATGCTGTAGAAATTGACTTATTTTACGAAAAAAATTGAAAAAACTTTTTACTTGCATTAATCATTTTTATGTAATTACTTCAATGTATAGTTTTTCTTCTCATTTACTGTAATTCTATTAGTTATATATATAATTAGTAATTACTTTTAAATTAAAATGTATGAAATTTACTGATGGTTTTCTTTGCTTTTTTTGCTTCACCAAATGTTTAAGCGAAGCAAAAAAATATAGATAAAGTGCAAGGTTGTTGTTAAAACAAAATGGAAAACTTGAATCGAAATTAAATTGCAGATTTAGTATGATTTGAAGTAAATGATCCAATCAAGCTTAAATGGTAAAATTTACAAAAGATTTTTCGAATAGATTGAAGAAATATTTTAAAGAGCAATTTGTCCAAAAGTCAACCATCTTAGAAGGTTTACTGAATTTAGAATTGTCAAAAGAATTAGAGACATATTACATAGTCATTTTCTGACATGAGTTTTTGGTGATTACTTCATTAAATTAATTGATCATTATGAAGGCAAAGAGCCAAATACGTTACGAAGTGGAAATTTAAATGGAACACACACACATATTTACTGAGTATAAGAACACACACACATAAGAATTCCAACTTGATCCCAAAATTGATCCTATTTCATACTGGATTCAACATAATTCGGACACAGTTTCTCTTTTGTTTCATACTTTACTTTGTGTATTTTTTGTTTTTTTGATAATTTTTTGCATATTTATCGCAAAAGATTTCTTATTTTGAACTATGTCATCTAATTATTACTATTTAATTTTTTTAACCGTTACAATTTCTAATATAACTGTAAACATTAAAAGAAGGGACTAATCTTTATATATAATTACAAAGTTCTTTCCTCCTTATGCTCCCATTGCAAGCCACGTGTCCCGTTTTCCCTTCCTCTTTCTAACACTTCATTTACNCCATCTATCCAAATCTCTATTCACTGTGGTCATTGGCAGTAACGATCTTTTTGACTATTTTGGATCGTTCAAACTTCGACAAAGGACCAACCCTCAACAATCCNTTTTCACGACAAAAAAAATTTGTGTAGCCCATTAGCCCATTTCTTCTGCACACTCTTTACATCTTTTTAATTCTCCCGTCAATCCACCGCAGAAGAAACCCTAGCCACCTCCTCTACTCCATCGTTGTTTGGATTTCCCTTCCGCATTGGTAACCGACGGCCGTTACGTCTTCGATCATAAACTCATGCCTTCAATATCCATTATGTCTTCTTCTTCCAC
>OVBB01003181.1:0-10112 GCA_900406415.1 Isatis lusitanica
AGACAAATGCATTTCAGTTGAAGAATGGTAGAAAAACAAGTTGGTTTGATTTTCATTGGTGTTTTCTACCATCAGATCATATGTACAGACTAAACAAAATAAGTTTTAAAAGAGGAAGGGATGTGAATGATGGTCCGCCTGAGGTGCTAACTGGTGCTGAACTTTGGCACAGACATGTGAGTGGTTTTCCCAAAACAGTTGATTGTGGTGGAAATCATGGAAGGTTGTGCGGATATGGTGATACTCATAACTGGCACAAGCAGAGTATCTTTTGGGAGTTACCTTACTGGAAAGATCATAAACTTCGACACAATCTTGATGTGATGCATATTGAAAAGAACTTTTTCGATAATATCATCAATACTCTACTGAATGTGCAAGGAAAGATGAAAGATCATATCAGATCGCGACTTGATTTGAAAGAGTATTGCAATCGCAAAGAGTTGCATTTAACAGCTGATGGAAAGGCTCCAATTCCAATTTTCAGATTGCAAGCTGATAAAAAAGGATATTCTTAAAGTGGATGAAAGAAGATGTTAAATTTTCCGATAGATATGCATCTAATATATCCGCGTGCGCTGATCTACCAGGAGGAAAGTTAACTGGAATGAAAAGTCATGACTGCCATGTTTTAATGCAACGGTTGCTTCCAATTGCTTTTGCTGAACTTCTGGATAAATCTGTACATAAAGCTTTATCTGGTAAGTATATAAATATTTTGATTGACATGTTAATTAACCTTATATAATTAATACAATGATCATATTTCGTCACTATTTTTTTGTTTGTAGGTGTCAGTTTATTTTTTCGGGATATTTGTGCAAGAACTTTAAGTAAAGATGGGATTGCGATGCTGCATCAGAACATCAGTATAGTTCTCTGCAATCTTGAGAAAATATTTCCTCCATTTTTTGATGTTATGGAGCATTTGTCAATTCATTTGCCACATGAAGCTCAACTTGGAGGACCAGTGCAATTTAGATGGATGTATCCTTTCGAGCGGTACATGTATCACCTCAAGAAAAAGGTTAAAAATAAGGCAAAAGTAGAGGGATCAATCGTTGAACAATACGTAAATGAAGAAATTTCTACATTTTGTGCTTATTATTTTGAGTCATACATCAAAACGAAGGGTCGGACAGAAGATCGACACTATGAAGGAAGTGCTGATCGATCAACACACCAACTTGGTGATATTCCAGAAATCTTCTCCCAACAGGGTAGAGGTAGCGGTGAAGCTAAGGATATATGGATTCCATCAAAAGAATACCATCATGCACATACATATGTTCTGGTAAATTGCGAACAAATAAGACCATATGAAAGGTATATATAATCAATGTTTACTACATACTTCAACAAAAGCAAAATTTTCATATGTTTAGTCAATCTAAATGAGGTCAATGTGCAGTTTGTTTGATGAGGTCACGGCTGCTGCTCATCCGGGTATAAGTGATGACAATCTCATCAGTCTTAAAGAAAAAGATTTTGCAAGGTGGTTTCAAGATCATGTAAGAAGTTTGTTACTTTTGCACAACAATGAATGTATGTTAATTTTTTGGCATATAATTAAAATGTTTGTATTTGTTGGTGAGAAACAGGTTCAGGAAACTTGTGTTGCTAAAGGGTATCCAAATTGGTTGTGGGCATTAGCCAATGGTCCAGTGGTACGAGCAACTTCATGGCCAATATATTTATTCTCGAGGTTACATATTTCACACATATGACCATGGAAAAGAGAAAAAAACTGCCAATTATGGAATTTGTGTGAAATGTACATCATCTTGCAACTCAGGCAATGAGCCTGATTTTTATGGAGTACTAAGAAGGATTGTATAACTAAATTATCCTGGTTCAGATGATTTGAAAGTGGTAGTTTCTTTTGTGACTGGTTTGATTCGATCAGTGGGAAAGATACACAGATAAACAAATCCGGCATCATCGATGTTAATGTCACAAAAAGGTACGGAAAATACGATCCTTTTATTTTAGCTTCACAAGCAGATCAAGTTTGTTATGTGCCCTACCCAACTCGCAAAAGAGAGCAACAATGGGAAGCAGCAATTGTGATACAACCAAGAGGAAAGGTTCTGCTTATTGCAAATTCAGATTTTACGGCAATGTAGTCTGAAGATGATCCACCTGTTACCTATGTTGGTTTTGTGCAAGTTGACACGTTAACAAATCTACATGGTCAAGCTGAAGACCTTGAAGAGGCAAACGATCAAGATGAATCTGAAACAAATGATGATGAAGATGGAAATTCATACATTGAGATGACAGATGAAGAATCTGAGTGAAGTGGTCAGAATTTGTATTTTATTCAGGTTCAATACCAAGCGCAGGCTGTGTTTAGAACCAAGCTCGGATTCTAAGTGTTGGTCTTTTCTTTTCTATTCTTTTCCAAGCTCGGAATTTAAGTGTATATTTCTTGTTTTGCTTTGTTCCTTAGAACTTCCTTGTGGAATGAAAATACGAAAACTTGATATGTGTTTTCTGTTTGTTGTTTTGTGTTCTGGGTTTTGTTGTAATGCTTTTATATGTGTTGATATGCTTTTGATTTTTTAAGATTAAAAAAGAAGAAAAAAAATGTGTTGATGTATCCCATGGGGAATCGAACACAGCTCTTCTCTGTCAATTGAGTCTTTGCAAAGTGGGAAGGAACCAGTTGGGCTGTGTTACTCAATTGTTAATAGCCTTACACTTAAAACTTAAAACCATTTCGTAAAAGCCTAATATGTGTTTAAAAAAGTGTTCTTGTACCCAAGGGGATTCGAACTCAGCACGTCTGGGTAAAAAGTGTCTTTGCTAAGTGGGAAGGAACCAATTAGACTGTGTTACTCATTCAGTAATAGCCTTACACTTTAGGATTAAATTATATGTAGAAGCCTAATATGTATTTTTAAAAAGTGTTGTTTTATCCAAGAGGATTCGAACTCAACACGACTGGGTAAAAGTATCTTCGTAGAGTGGGAAGGAACCACTTGGGCTGTGTTACGCATTCGTTAGTGGAAATATATTTTAAAATTATTATACGTAGAATTTATGGTCCATAAACTAAAGTTAAACTGAGTTCATCATTTGGCAAACTATACTGAGTCCATCATTTGGCAAACTAAAAAAAAGTGTTGTTTTATCCAAGGGGATTCGAACTCAACACGACTGGGTAAATAGTATCTTCGCAAAGTGGGAAGGAACCACTTGGGCTGTGTTACGCATTCGTTAGTGGCAATATACTTTAAAATTATTATACATAGAATACCGGCTTCACAGGAACAACTCGCCCCTGCTCTCTCACCAACATATGTTGCAGACTCCCAACCAATTGAAAATATGGAAGATGATTATGTTGTTCGTACAGGTTTACATGTGCTCCATCATTCTCGAAGGAATGAGGCTAAACGGTAATGCATTATTTTTTCCTAAATAGATTTTAAATTTGTCTCAGATTGATAATTACTTCCAATTGTATTTCACTATACAAGTTTAAAAACAATACCGAAGTGTCAACTGAAATCAGAAGGATCATTCAAAGATTGTTTCAGGGACCATGGTGCTCTTGGAGGAATGTGCCACCTTCCCATCAACGTTTATGGTTTCAGGAATTTAAGGTTGTTAATTTCATATACTGATTCATGGTTTTGTACTTAATAATCCAATTAGTCTTGAAATCGGATATTAATATTTCTCATTGCATAATACATCATGATTCATCGTTTGATATTGTCTGTTTTCAGAAAAAGTTTAACTGGGATCCTTCAATCAACTATCATGTTGAAAAAGAATTCAAGAAACTTGCTGCCTATCGCCTGAAAGGAATGGTGAATGTTGCAAAGACTGCAAGGAAAAAACTTGACTAGATTCTGAATGATTATTGGGTCCTCATGCAAGCGCACTGGGCAACACCAAATTTCAAAAAAACATGTGCAAATGCATGTGCTTCTCGGTTGTCTGATCGGAAGGGTTTAGGTCCTCATAAACATAGGCCGGTTCATGTTCTTATGCCAAACATCAAAATATGCTGGTAATGTTTATATTTTCATTCTTATTAACTTTAAGATTGTCTTTTGATTTCACTTTGCCATTTTGGTTTAATTGTTTGTACGAAGCAAACAACGAAGACTACTCCTTCATTATTGCTGTCATGAAGAAAACATATCAAAGATCTGATGGCACATATGTGGATGAACGAGCCAGAATTGTTATAGAAACCTATGAGAAGCATGTAGTAGAACGTTTGGAACAACTCGAATCTGCTGGTATAGAGAATGTCACAGCCGGGACTCTTGACCAATCTGAGAAAAATGAAATTTATGTAAAGGTATTATTCTTGACCAAGCCGAGACTTATATGTTGTTGTGGCTTGCTTGTTCGTAGTTGATATTTTGAAGTGCTTGTGTTTTTCTCACATATTTGGTCTTTCATTTTAGGCTGCTGGAATATCTAAACAAGGATGTGTCTATGGACTTGGAACACTACAGAGTACCACAGGTTTCTGAAGAAATGGAATTGATAACATATAGACTGGAAGCTGTGGAATTATCTGCAAAAGAGAACCGTGAAGAGAACCTGGAACTTAAGAAGAAACTTGAAGAAATGCAGGAGATTGTTCAGTCTCTCTCAAGGCTGAATGTCTAAACCCCATCTCCACCACCAAGACTCGTCCATTTCACTTATAATCTGCTTGTTTATTAACTTTTTAGTATGTATTTGGTTTATCATCTTTCTAAAACAACCTTTGTTATTTGTTATTTCTTTGGAATCTTATTTCTATTTGGTATTAATGGTAATTCAGCAATTTCGTTTTATCTTTAATTTTTTAATTATATTTCATATTTTTTTGTTTTCAAAGATGGAGATGAAATACAATTAGTGACTAATTTTATGAAGCTTTTCGTCATCATGATAGTAACAACTTGTTACCAAAAACGTATCAACAAAATGTCACTAATAGGGATATTTGTGACAGCTTCGTTACTATATATAGGTCACCAAGTGTTACGGATTTGAGACATTACTTTAGTTACGATAGTGACCCATCTGCGACTACATTTTGGTCGCAAATCTGTTACAAAACTATTACATAAATTCGGTAACAAACTGTTACGAATTTAAGACTAATTATTAGTTACAGATTGTGATAGAGTTATGACATAATGATGGTAAAATAGTGACCCATTTGCGACTGTATTTTGGTCGGAACGGAAATCTGTTACCCATGGCTACCAAAGTTCGGTCACTAACAGTTACGTTTTTATGACTAATTTTGAGTTACAGAATGTGACGTATATGTAACTGATTTGGTCACAACTAGTGACCAACTAGAGACAAATGTTTGGTCACACTTTTGCTACGTATTATGACTATAAAAGTCGTCACTATAGCCGTGACGGGTTTGATACCAAACAGAGTTTCTGACGATCATATTGTGACTTCCTGCATTTAATCACACAATGGTCGCAAAATTCATATTGTAACCAAATTTACATTATTGTGACTCCAAAATAAGTCACAATGCTCACGTTTTCCTGTAGTGCTAACTCAGAACTTCTTCTTATGAAAGAAAAACAATCATAGCTTTACCTTCTTTGAAAAAGTTGGCTCCTTTATGTTTGTTAGCATCATAAATAAACTCCGTGAGAACCTTTTGGTTCACTAGCACCCCTTCAGGAAAAATTGATCAGATCCACAGCTATGATTCCACCGTGAGAACCGCAATGATCTTTAAAAATACAGAACATTCATAGCTATGATTCCACCGTCTAGCTCTATAAAATAGTTTAGATGGTCAACTTTGATTTAGTTTTTGGATTGTAGTGAATAAAGTAGTTTAGATCATTTAAAAGAAATTAATTAAGATGTCGCCAGGTGCGAAGCAGATATGATGCACATGGCGACCGACACTTCACGGCCTCGTAGAATGGGGGAGGGTTTAGCTAGGGTTTTTGGCATTTTAGCCTCAACGAAAACGAAAATACAGATTACAAGATCTTTTTATACTATTATTTATTTTGCTTTTGGTAGGCAATTACGAGAATTAAACTTGTTAAAAATTGTTAATTGACGTATTGTGTATGCTAAGTAGCTGTTTTTGTTTTTTTTAATGAAATGGAACTTAATTAATAGTCATAGCATGAAATGGAACTTATAGCATATTAGCATGCAAGGCTAAGTGATTTGTGGGGAAAAAAACATTTTTTTCAAAATAAAATAATTATATTTCTAAATAAAAAGTTATAAATTTTTTTTTAAAGTTAGCTAGTAAGAGAATTAAAATAAAATAAAAATATTTTCTCTATTAATTTTTTAAATTTTAAGTTTTAGTAGTATATATATAATTTTTCTATTTCACAAAGAATGTAATTTTAGTTTTAATCATATTGTTTTAAAGTATTACTTAGGAAAAGTGTATTCAGTATATGAACATAATGCTGCGAAATAAAATTTAATTGATTTCATAAAGTTAGTTAGCAAAGAAATAAAGTAAAAATACGTTTTCTATTATATTTTGGAAGTTTAAATTCTAGTAGTATATATATAAACAATACAAGGAGTGACCAAAAATGTATCGAACTGAATTAATCTCGGGACTCTAATTTCTCGACTAGTTAGGGATCGAACTGTTGCTCCTCAAATCTCGATGCAAAAGAAAAAGAATACTTTATGCTCAATCTTCATCTTACTCTCCTATTTATAAACCCATTTCCCGTTTCATTGCTTGAAGTAGGACACTCAAATTCTAATAACTCTCTCCTTTTTTTAACATCAACCCATATTCTTTTTGTAGGGTTTTTGTTTTCGAAAAGTATTCGGTTCAAACATTTCTTATCTTTTTAATCGTTTGAATCTGAGGGGTTATAATGGTTGAACTCTTATTTCTTCTATCTTTTCTTGTGGAACTACAAGGTAACTGCTTTCATATGAATCTTGAGAACAAAATAATGAAAGATGGGGTGAATTTTATTTCATTAGTTTTTAAGAAACCAGTTTCATGGTTGTCTTTTCTGGCTGCACCACTTCTTCACGTCGTAGGGCTTGGTTTCTCGCAAATCCTACTAACCTCAGCTGCTTTGTTCTTCTCCTCTTTCTTCATCCCTCTCACAATCCAAAAACCAAACCCTTTAAAAGACACCAAGGTTCAAGATCAAGATCTTGTTCAAGAAGACTTCTTAAGAGACATCGAAGTATCTATGACCAGTGATGAGATTGTCAGAAACAAAGACGTCGAGGACGAGACAATCCCCGATGAGGAAAGCCTCATAGAGCTCTCTTTACCAAGCGGTCACTACGTTGGCCAACACTTGAGTACTATGAATGGACATCAAGATCTCGGGCTTATCCAACTATTAGCCGAGTTTGAAGACGAAAATCTGATCGAAATTGATATTTCCATTGGATCCATCAAGTGTTCCAGGTTCCAGATCAAAGCCTGATATATTCTCTACAGGAAGCAAATAAAAGTTTGGTTGTAAAGTAATTGCGGTATTTTTGCACGTCACAAGTGCTCTATGTTTTTTTTGTTCTTGATCTCTCCAGTCTTGTGGGGTTTTGCTATTGTTATATATTAGCTGCAACACTATTCCAAGTTTTAAAATTTCTTTTAGTTGTGCCTAAGATCCAATCAAAATAAAAAGCATTTTATTATACCATATAATATATACCATATGGTTAAAACCCAGTGAATCAGTAAATTGTTTAGTGAGTAAAAATTCAGTAAATTACAATTTGACACAGGACCAGATCCAGAAAGTTATATAGCATGGGACACAAACTTTTTTAACTAATACAAACATAGAATTCATAACCAAAAAAAATTCATAAAGTAACAAAAGAAACATAAAAATATGATAACAAAAAAAACTTCAAAAAACTCCTACAGAACTATCCTACGATCTTCCATTTTTTGGAATTTCTTTATCACTATTTCATTTGTCACTTTATCGAAATATTCTTTTTCAATAAGAAAAACAAGACAATCGTTTAAAAACTGGTCACTGATTCGATTGCGTAAGGTAGTCTTCACAATCTTCATTGTAGAGAAGCATCTTTCAACAGTGGTAGTAGCTACAGGTAAGGTTAACACAAGCTTCAAAAGTCGATAAACCATAGGATGTGAAAGATGTTTCTTTGTCTCCATCATCACACGAGCAAGATATCCAAGATTCTCCAAATTAGCAAATCTTTCATAACCACGGATATTATCAATGTAAATACCAAGTTGATGCTCAAGAGATATCCGTTCCATAGGATTAAAATCTTCTGGATAAAACTCAGACAACCTCAGCAGCTTTGAGTGATCAAACTCGCGGAAAGAATCAGCAGGACTCAAAGACACAATACATCCAAGTAATTCAGTTTTTACCTCATTAAAGCGGTCACTAAATTCTTGAATTTGCATATTCAATATTGTGTAAAAGCATTCCACCTGATAATGATGCAAGTTTGATATGTTGCTTTTTTCCTCGGCTTCTTAGGATCTGCAAATTCTTCTTCCATAATGAGAATCTCAGCTTTATGATCCTCACAAAAGGATGATACTTGCTCAATAAGAGAATCCCATTCATTATCCCTGACCTTACACAATTGTTGCTTGGTGGATTTGACTAAAGACATGACATTCAAAATGTCTTGATCTTTTCTTTGTAAAGCCTTGGATAGATTATTTGTGATTCCAAGAAGAAGCAACATCAAGAGTAGAACACAAAGTCAAAAGTGTGAAAATATTTGAGAAGACCACTAGCTTGGCGTCTTTCGATACCATTAGTCCCATTACTTTCAACACACTCAAGCACTTTAATGATAGAAGAAAATAAACTAACCAACCGCAATAAGGTTTTATAGTGAGAACCCCAATGAGTTTTACCAGGTCTTTGAATGGAAAGCTCATGATTCAATCATTTTCCTGTTTTAATATCACCTTTGCGGATTCCTTCTTTGATTTTCTTCCGATGATCTTCTCGAACCATATATTTTCTCTTACAAGAAGCTCAAACCATATTTAACAAGACATTTATCATGTCAAAGAAATCCCCAACTTCAAAATGCTTTTTAGCAACTGCCGCGACAACCAACTGAAGCTGATGAGCAAAACAATGAACATAATATGCAGAGCTGTTTTCTCTTGAAATCAGAGATCTCAACCCATTAAATTCACCCTTCATATTACTTTCTCCATCGTAACCCTGTCCTCTTAACTTTTTCATACTCAATACATGTTAAAAAAATTTCGTTTGGTTTTAATTTATTTTTCAAAATGATTTAACCAAGTGGTGGTGATCTACTGGTTCCTATCAGAGATCAATTCCCTCCAATATTAAATTATCTAAATATTTTTTTGATTTGGCCAAACGAAAAAGGAACCATGTTTTAGATTTCATTTGTCCTCCAATAGGGATTAGTTGGACTTTGATCCAAGTACCCTCCCCATCATTAAAACAAACAAAAAAAACTCTTTTTAACTACAATAGGTGAGTGTTTACCTGTTGGAAAGGTGAAAAATTCGAGTATTTGAAAGCACTATCTGAAAAAAGATTGTTAAATAAATATTTGTGTTGGATCGTCTATATGTGTTGAGTGAGGTTTTTTATTTTTGGGTAGGACAGGACAGTTAGTGAGTGGAGGATATGTCTTGCTGGGGTTTGAGAAGACATTAGATACCTAATATGGATATAGTAAATCTTTTATTAATATGTTCATTAGTTTAAATTTATTGAAATATTGTATTTTTCTTTTAAATAAAGAAATCTGATATTTTTAAATCTGTGTGTTTTAGAATAATATATAAATTCTATTATATAATTTAGTTGCATTTTAGATATTTTTCTCTCTTTTCTTTCTCTCCTTCTTCTCTTTTCTTCGTAATAGTTTTGCTAAGTTTGCTGACCGGTGGTCGGCATCCGCCGTCCGGCGGCTTTCTCACCGTCGGCGCTGAAACGCCTCGATCCGGCTCCCATATATAAATTCGAACTAACTTGTCCCACTACGAGACTAAGACCTAATCCGAACAACTTAACCATTATATCAAATGCGAGGTTGTTTATCTATCAATTGCAGATTAAAAGATATATATATATATATATATATATATATATATATATATATATAAAAAACAC
>OVBB01003186.1:0-10108 GCA_900406415.1 Isatis lusitanica
ATCAACATTTTAAGTAGAATTACGAACAGAAACTAAAATGTGCATTAAGATCAAATCACAGTTTTAAGATATGAGAAGCTAAATCTTTAAAAAGCAAATCTCTCCTTCAACAGCCTTAACATTCTCCATTACTTTTCCAATTACCCGTGGAATGAGTCTCACATAGTTTTTACTAACACACGAGAAAATACTTACCCATCTTAACCATCCGAGAGATCCTCGACGTCTTCCTCTTCCTGCATATGCATAGCAGAGTCTATTCTATCTAAGCATTGTCTATAAGCAACTGATCGAGCACGAGCCTCTTCCCTACTATCCTCAGAATCATCCTCATCGCTATCTTCAGACTCTGACTCTGACTCGTCAGATTCCTCTCTGGATAGTTTATCCTTGTCCTCTCTGGCAGCCTCCTCATCTTCATATGGACCTTCAGGCAATGATTTAGTAGTAAGCAACTTCCTCTCACTCTCGGGCAAATGAGCTATGAAGTCTTCCTTGGTCACTCCAAGGGCCATGGCTCCGATGATTCCTTCTCCTTCCCTTATTGGAAGTGGATCAGACTCAAATGCCCATTCATGCTTCTTTCGCCAATATGATTCTTCATATCCTTTGAAGTCCTCCTTGATGTCAAACACTGCACGAATCTGGAGGACTGTTTTCTTGTTGATCTTGTCAGCAAAAGCCTGTGCTATCAAGTCAACAAGATTCCTGATTTTCATCTCCTGAGCAGCCCGAAAACAGACAATTGGTTCAGATATACCCTCTTGACAAAACAAATTGGACACTTAAAAATAGATAAGGCGACAAACCCGAGCAAGATCCAACAGAGTATTGGCATTATCTTTTTTGAGAAAATTAGCATCCCAAATCTTCAATTGGTCCTTGGAGATATTCCATGTAGCGTGCTTCTTGCAATATTGGGTGATCCTTGTGAAGAGTTGTTTTGTTGTGTGTTCGAGACTAACCTTCAAAGTGTCTTCAATGGGATTCTCTATCTGCTCATTCTTAAGCAGACCACTCAGTGCAATGACCTCCTCCTGGCTGGCCTTGCATGTCTTATTGTCGGAGCATAGCATAGATATGTTCCAACTGTCTATCTGCTGCCCCGGAAGAAAACACTTTCTTGCTTCAACATCATTGACAAGTACTGTGCATGCTTTATACATAGAAGCGAAACAGAGATAGCTCGAGTCGTCCAGCCTCGGGATCGTGAGTTCAAGAAAACGTCTCATCCCTGAGGATCAAAATCATCATAGGACATACTACCATTAAACACTAAGCCTGGTTCATCCTTCTCATTTTCCTCCAGGAAACCAAAAATCTTGCGCATCTGCCCAGCTCTTTTGCCTTTGATTCGATGGGCCATGTGTTCCGATGCCTTGAGAAGCAACCCCTCCATCTTTAATTTCTGAGCAGCCTACAAAAGAAATAAAATCATTTTTGGCGTTTCGGCAGCATACAGCAGAAAGAAAGTCCAGAAGCTACAGCGAATAAACACACACAAACCTTGATGGTACAAATGATAGTTCGATTCCGTGCATCGACGAGGTACTCTATAGCCCATTTCTCTATGGTCGTGCCATCTTCGGAAGAAGCTACATCACAGTAACTGCCGAGTATCCTGAGAATCTGGCTGTCGATGTCGCCCACTTCATGGGTGATTGGATATTCCTTACCAAAACGCTCGAGTTTTTTGACGCGCATATCAGACCAAATTGTGGAAGCTAGAGACGCCTTCGAGCTAAGATTAACACTAACGTCATCGTCGTTGACCAGTGTAATCTCTACAGGGGGATCCTTCTTGCTAGAACCAACTGGTACTCCCTTCCTCAAAATGATGCCGCGGGAACGGATCAAAGGATCAACAAGTTACTGGATTGGGAGTCAAGAAGCCCTCCATCAACGATTACAGTTTCAGATGCAAGAACCCTCGCTCAACAGCCTCAAGCAACAAATCTGGAAGACCAAAACGGCGCCAAAAATTAAGTCC
Source organism: Isatis lusitanica (assembly GCA_900406415.1). Taxonomy (NCBI): domain Eukaryota; kingdom Viridiplantae; phylum Streptophyta; class Magnoliopsida; order Brassicales; family Brassicaceae; genus Isatis; species Isatis lusitanica. The sequence goes on from OVBB01003186.1 coordinate 1,991, forward strand.
TTTATGTGGCGCGCTCTGAGTGATGCTCTGCCAGTAATGGATAATATCAGAGCAAGAGGTATGAATGTTGATGCCAGATGCCAAATATGTGGACTGGATGGAGAGTTGGTCAACCATGTCCTTTTCACCTGCACGATAGCAGGACAGATCTGGGCAACATCAAATTTCCCCTCTCCTTTAGGGGGATTCCATCAGCTGTCGACCTATGCAAACTTTAGTTACCTCCTCCAAACGTTCCAGAACCAGTCAGTCCCAGAAGAAACTAGAAAGGTTTCCCCGTGGATTTTGTGGATCATATGGAAAAACAGAAATAAGTTCTTCTTCGAAGGGAAGATTTTTGACTCTTGTGAGGCTGTGTACAAAATCCGGAGTGATACAGCGCAATGGCACTTGGCGCAGGGAGTTAACAGAAGCATAGCCCACACGAATGGGGTGGTGATAACAAGGAAACAAGAGAAATGGGAGCGTCCTCCAGACCCATGGCTTAAATGCAACGTGGGTTTCTCTTGGTCGAAGACGCTTAGCCTAGGTGGAGTTGCCTGGGTGGTTCGCAATGCAAATGGAACTGTTCTCCTACACAGCAGAAGAGCCTTTAGTAATCTAAAGTCCTTGCTGGAAGTGCAGTCAAAAAGCCTTTTATGGGCAATCCAAATCATGAAGCACCACAGATTTGATAAGGTAATCTTTGCTTTAGGGGCAAAGGAGGTCTCAGAGTTCGTAAATAGACCAAAAGCTTGGCCGAGTCTTCGTTTCTACAGTGAAGAAATCGTGGCAGCAATGAATGGTTTGCGGCAGTCTTCAGTTGTTTTTGAACATCCTGAGGCTAATAGAGGTGCCTCTCTCATTGCACAAAGTGTCACCAAAGAGCTCCGGATGCAATCGTATGTGGTGTCGGGTTCCCCGTCTTGGTTGACTCTCCTCTTTGACGATGAGAGACGTTTGTCTATCTCCTAATGGCCTGTTTTTGTTTTTGTATAGCCTCTTTTGTGCTACTCAATGGTTTTATGCCACCATTTTTGTCTCCAAGTCAAATGACTTGTTGTATTGGCCCCCTAAAGGCTACTTGATGGTTTCTTGATCCATCCTATTATAATCCATTCAAAGTTAAAAAAAAAGTTCGTTAAAACAAAACTATAATAGCTTTCCAAAGCTCATAAAAATATAATAGAAAGTAAAAACTCTAGTCTCCGTCGCTTAATTCGTAATCATTATTCTCATTTTCGGCATCTGATCAAAAATCTGCTTCTTCTTCTATATTTCCAAGATCGTCTGGTTGGCCATGTGGATGTATCAATGTTTCGACTTGCAGTAATTCAGCAGTGACCACATAATTATCATTTTCATGTTGCATTGCAGTAAAATCTAAATTCTGGTTTACCAATACTTTTCCTCTGGGCTGTACCACAATTGCTGCTTTCCACTGATCTTTTTCTGATTCACTCGCGGATACGGGACATAACATACTTGATCTGCTTGTGAAGCTAAGATAAAAGGATCATATTTTCCATAACGCTTTCCAGTATGGACATCGATAATCCCTGACTTGTTTACTCGTACACCTTTTCTGATGGTTGAATCATACCAATCACATCTAAAAACCACAACTTTCAAATGAACCGGTCCGAGATAGTGGAGCTCAAAAATCTCTTTTAATACTCCATAATAGTCAGGTTCTTCACTTGAGCTAGTAGATGTTGTGTCTTTAACACAAACTCCATAATTAGCATTTTTTTTGTCTTTCCCATGGTCATATGTGTGAAATATATATCCCTGACAAAAATACATGGGCCAAGAAATAACTTTTACTATCGGACCATGGGCAAGAGTTTGTAACCATTTTGGATATGGATTACTCATCCTAGTATTCTCCACCTGATATTAGACGACAAAACACATTATTATAAAACTAACTAATAAAAATTTAACATAATTGCATTTAAAACGAATTCTTACATGTTTTTGTAACCAATTCTCAAAATCTTTTTCTTTAAGCGCTTGTAAATCATTTTCACTGATCCCAGGATTGGAAGCTGTCATACTCTCATCAAATAACCTAAATAAGAAATTTATTAAAAACATATATCTAAAGATAAAGTAAAACTATGTGTATATGATTTTCACTTACCTTTCAAATGACTTTAGTTGTTCGCAATTCAAAAGCACATATGTTTGTGCAATATGAAAGTCTCTATCTTGAAGCCATATCTCTTTTTCTCGACTACTACCCCTTCCTGGTTGAGAAAAAATATATGGAATTTCATTATGTTGGTCTGCATCTACTTGATTACCTCCATCATAATGTCGATCTTCTCTTCTGCTTTTGGTCTTGATATGTGGCTCAAAGTAATAAGTACCAAAAATAGAGGTTTCTTCGTTGACATATTGTTCGATAATCGAACCTTCAACTTTTGCCTTGTTTTTTACTTTTTTCTATCGTTCGAAAGGATACATCCATCTAAACTGCACAGGCCCACCAAGTTTTGCTTCATGTGGCAGATGAATCGGCAAATGTTCTATAACATCAAAAAAGGATGGAGGGAATATTTTTTCGAGATTGCAAAGAACCATGCAAATGTTCTTTTGCAATAATGCAACACTGTCTTCATGTAAAGTTCTTGCGCAAATATCCCGGAAAAACAAGCTTACACCTACAAAAAAAAATACATAAAAAAGATTAAGGTAACGGTTAACGAAGATAATGATATAAACTAAACCAAAACAGAGATACTTGATATAAGGCCTGAATCCATGCTTCCTCTACGGTAGCCAGAAATTTAGGGTGTTTGGTTAGGTAGTTGAAGAATTAGAAAGCTTCGGTTCCAGCTTAGGGTAGGGGGAAAGATAGGTTTAGGGTACCAGGGCAGTGATCTGAGAACTCAGGCGCCAGAAAGGAAGCGACACTGTTAGGCAGTTTAGCAATCCAATCTTAGTTAACCAGATATCTGTCTAGCTTCTTTGCAATAGGGTTGTCTGGTTGATTGTTTCTCCAAGTATTAAATATCCCATTGTAGCGCAGGTCAAAAAGGCCCAGTTGGAGCAGACAGTCTTTAAACAAGATCATATCATGAGTGAGGCTGTTGACAGAAGGGTGGGAGTGCTCTGAGGGATGAAGAATCTGATTGAAGTCCCCACCAAGAAGCCATGGAGAACTTTGGAGGTTGTATTGGCTATGCAGAGCAATCAGATCAGACCATAGATCGATTCTTTAGAAGAATCGTAACTGAGGAGTTATTTGGATTTCACAGGATAGTGATTGCTTAGATTGGTGGATAACATTAACAACCACTGGCTGCTTCCAGATTATGATGATTCTCCCATCTTCATCAGAGAGGTGATTTGAGATAAAGCTCCAGCCTTGACAGACTTTAGACATGATGAGGTTCAGATTTTGTTCTTTGATGTGGGTTTCCAAAAGAGTACCAAAAAGAGGTTGATTTAGGTGCAACCATTTATCAAGAGGGGCATGCTTATCCGGATCATTAAGTCCACGGACATTCCAAAAAAAGGTTTTTGTACACATCAAAAAGGTTGGGGGGAGCTCCTTTTGCAAGAAGATCTCGGGAGAGAAATAGGGAAGGGGAAGATATTTCAGTGGGAAGGATAGGAAGAAGGGCAGGAGAAGAATTAACAATGGTTAGGTTAGGGGGAAGGTCAGACGGTGAGGAGATGGCTGGGAAGCAAAAAGAGGGAGTTGGGTGAAAAAAAGGGTTTGAACAGGGGTCAAACGTGGCAGAATTGGTATCCATGATAGCTCGGGGGAGAGAGATTGGTGGGGAATTAAAATCAAGGGCCTGTTTCGAAGAGATATAAGAACCAAAAGAAGGGGCAAAGGTAGCAGGGAGGCTAACAACAAAAGAGGCCTTACGAGATAAGGAAGTAAAGGATAAAGGGGGGGGGGGATGAAGGGGGGGAGGCGGATGAAGAGGGAGGGACATAGTATGGAGGATAGAGGGAGACCGAGGAATGCTCAAGGGGTATGGATTGCTGGGTTGAGAAAATCGGGATTGCTGTCGAGAGGCTAGAGGAATTTTGGAAGAACACATTTGTATCTGAAACAGTCGTCGGGTTCATAGTAGGGGAGGGTCCCAAGTCAGGGGAGGTAGTATGCTGATGCAGTAGCTCACTTTGACTCATATCCTCAGTAGTTTCCATAGATAGTTGCTGTTTAGACTGCACAATTGTTGCAGAGCAAGTTTTCGTGACTATTGGATCCTTTCTGTTTCCTTCATTGTCTGGTACAGTTGGCTCTGCAATCGGTGCTTTCAAGCAGTTCTTTTTTATGTGACCAATCTCATTACAGTGAGTGCAAACAGGAGGTGTCCAAGGGTAATGGATCTCAATGTTGATTATCTCGCCATTTTCTCTGAGAAGTTCTCCACTTGAAGGCAAGGGCTTTGTCAGATCTGCTTCCACCTTTCCATGATCCACATGAAGATTAGTGAGGTTTTTTGTATAGTCTTATGTTTCTATTGGCTCCCCAACAAGCTTGGCCGCAAGACTGAGACCTTCTTTAGTTCTGAGATCAAATGGAACACCTCGAAGATAGGCCCAAAGTGGTAAAGAGACAATGTCTGGGATGATATTAGCTTCAGTTGAACCCCATTGCAAGGCATGGAACATTGATAAGCCAACATACCATAAGCGCTTCTCAAGAATTTTTTCTCTGATGAAATTATTTGGTACCCTAACCAGCATAGCTCGCTTAGCCGGAAGTAGATGGATTTCGAGTTTACTTCCCTTTCCCTAGACGTAGTTTAGGACACTTTGTATGGGACCATAATCTGGCATCTTTCCCAGAAAAGAACCCACTATATATTGACGGTGAAGAGCAGCTCCACGTGAAAAACCTCATCTGGCACCAGAACCCGCGGCTTACCATCTTGATAAGTGGCAGTAGTATTTGATTTGTGGAGAGAGCGGTCCTCGGCTTTACTAGCACGTTGAGCCCAGGTAGGATTCTTAGTTGGTATCTCAGTAAAAGGGGGTTCTACTGTATGGTAACAAAGGGGACATCAGTAGTTGATGCAGGCGGAGCAGGATGGGAGGGAGGGAGGGAAGCAGGAGTCAGGGTTTCATGGGTTAACGGATTAGTAGGGGCTTTAGGAATCTCTTTTTCCAGAGTTTTAGGAGGGCATTTTGATGTCGAACTGGTAGCTGAGTTAGTATGGAGAGGAGAAGAGCTTTTAGGGGGAAGAACAGAGAAATTGGAAAAGGTAGTCTTAGATAACCAGGATTTGGGTCTCATAAGAGCAGATCCAGTAGTTTGGGAGGTGGGCACTTTCTTCTTAGCCAAAGAAGTAGGCGAATTTGGTCCAGATCCAAGAAGACTATCAGCTTTAGACAGAAATCTACAGTCAACAGTAACATCTTTCAGGGAGGAAGAAGCAGAGAGAGGTTTAACGGTTAGTGGAGAAGAGGGAAGGGGAGAAAAGTGAAGGAGGGAGGGGGGATCGGGAGGATCAGGGGGAAAAGGAGGAGGGCGGTTGAGCTGGCCACCAGCGGGATTCAGCAGATTCAGGTCGGAAGCTGGACGAGCTTGAGAGAACCAGCGGTTCTCGGGAGACGAGCCCATCTCTTTTTTTACTATTGTGATTGTTAAAAAAAAAATACAAAGTTTATAAGGAAACTCTAAGGTAACATGATGAGTAACATACCCTCAATTCTACGAGGCAGTCCTTGAAGAATGTGGAACCCTCTGAAGGGTCGGCCTTCAACTTCTCCAGACTCCTAAAGACTTTGATTTCAGTGTCACTCACTCTGTCATGAAAATTCTTGAACTTTATTCATAAATAACAAACCATAGTCAGAAACGAGAACAAACTCAGCTGATACGTCAGTTGAATTTCTGAAAAATAAAGGAAGCAGAAGGAGAAGACGAACCACAAATCTCTTCCTCCCCTCAGAGGTGTTGAGTGACTTGACAGCCCGAGAATCAGCCGGAGTTGCCATTATCACAGTCGAGACTGTGCAACAGGTCTAGGTCTTGAGCAATAGAGATACTACTTGTACAGTCAAACTTAGAAACGAAATCACAGGGATGCGAGAGCAGCGACAGAAATTTAGGTATTGATAAAACAGTCGACTTTGTGTTTTGGTCAAAAGACTCAAAACCCATATAAATATTAATAAGAAATAGTCAGTAGATCCGCGGTAAATTATTTACCAAAAAAGAGAAAAACAGTCCCAAAGGATTAGGACTCTGGACAATGAGAATTATGGTTAAGTGATAGACTTGCATGAGTTTATTTAATCAAACAAATATTAAAACACCAGACACTTATTTGTCCGACTATTGGAGTCTACTACACTAGCTAGCAGAGCGAAAATCCAATGAATATCATCTTCAAGATCCTCAAAAAAACCCACTACAATAGTAAATTTGATTCGCAATTGCTGCGTAACTACATTACAACACAATTAAAAATAAAAAAACCACTAAAAACCAATACTTAAAAACCAAGAATAGCCAATACATACTAGCTAATCACATAATAGATATATCGTGGTCTCAGTTACATGTCACAGAGAAAACCTATTCAATTAGAGAGTAGTGTCAAATTCTAAAAGTGTTGATAAAATCTGAAGCCACACCCGCCTTTAACTTCCTCGACCAAATCGGCATCTGGAATATATTTTAAAACATGTTATAATAATTAACTAATGTTGAATATATGAATTTAGATACATGAATTTTTATTAAGATATCAAATTTTAAAATTGTAAAGGTTATAAAATCTCTTAGAATTAAGCATCTAAAAATCAACACTAACTCAAAATTGAAAATATACCGATTGATTGCACAATTGTTGCACCTCTTGAACTATCCGAGGTCAAACCTAAATCATCTGAGGAGGAAGAATATACAATTCTCTCTCCTTTCGGTATATTCATGTAAGCCTCATATCTACAGCTTGCTAATCGGATTGAAAGGTGAGACTCCATGACACCCACAAGAGAAGGCTCTGTACTTGAAGGTCGCTACCACTCGTACGGCTGATCATGAGAAGAAGGTTATAGCTTGCCTGACCGTTGCTCTGGTAGTTTATCATTTTCAAATAACTTTCTTATAAGATAAAAATAGCCTACTAATCACGACCCATTTCAGGATCGTTTCCTTACCCGTGATGTTGATTCCGGTTCGGACGGATCTGTCAAAGAGGAAACATTTAAGGCATCGTCTGGTTTGATAGTTCTTGTAAGTATTGTCTTTATCTCCTTGTATGAATCTGTCGAGTTAGCATACTTACGTTTTTGATTATTTAGGGAGGAGTTTATTCGCACCTACGAGACCACCATACCTGAGAACTCTCCACCAGTTCCTCTCCTCATTGCCGAGATGGTCTCCAACTGGAAGAGCATGACCGAAGAGCAGAAGGGTCCGTTCGTTGCAGCCGCCCAAGAGATCATGATCGTGTACGACAAGCTCATTCTTAAATTCTTCGCAGATTAAATCTTTTCTCTTATCTTTACTGTTTAAACTTTAATTTCGGTCATGTTAAATGACCCTCTTTTTTCCTTTTCCTTTTCTGCTTAAATCTCATATTTGTATGAGACTATAAATGTTCATGGAATTCTGTTTGAATCTGGTTTTTGATTGGGAGATTTATTCAAATAGGATAGATTGAAAACCAAATTGTCTCATTATGCTTTTCCTTTTTTGGTTAATTTTGGACTATATTGCCCTTATTTTAAATTTCGAAAATACAGAAAATAACTTATAAAATATGAAAAAATCCGAAAATATAGAAAAGGAATGCCAATATTCAATAATCATAGAAAATTTGTAAATAATGGATTTATTAAAATATTTTCGATTTTAGGATAGAATATACATTCTATGTATTAGTCATAGTTCTACTTTGTCTAGAATGTATGTTCTAGTTTTTCTTAAGATTCTAGGGTTGCATAGAATGGATCTGTTCTATTCTATCATTTGTTCTATATTCTATAATTCAATAGAATGTATATTCTGTAGGTTTGCCTACGTTCTAAATTGGATAGAAACCATATTCTACATATTTTTCTATGTTCTAACTTTGGTAGAATATATGTCGATCTATTCTAACATTTGTTCTTTCTTCTATTCAAGATAGAATGTATATTCTAACATTTTGTCTT
>OVBB01003187.1:0-10106 GCA_900406415.1 Isatis lusitanica
ACAGAACTTTACTTGATTCTGTCCTGTCAAAAGATGCAGTGGTAATGCCGTCTAAAGGAGTTTTGAGAGGTTGTGCAATGTATCTTCCTGTAAGTTCTGTATCATTTCTTACCAATTCTAAAATAGAGACGCGTTTGCTTATATATTAATGAATTGGCTTATGCTGCAGGATCTCTGGAAAAGTCGTTGTTGCCTTGGGAGTGTAGAAGGGTTTGACCACGCTCTGGTGAATACAACTATAGGGGGATGTGGTGACCTACCTTCTGGTAAAGACAGTCCTTGTTTGCCCTTCTCTATCTGGCAATGTGGAGAGACAAAGGTAAACAACAGTTCTTAAAATTATGTACTGACAAGCGTTGAAACTTGACATAACGTTAAGATTGTTCCTTTTCATGGAAAATTTTCAGAAACTTAGCAAGGAATTCACAGTCATGGAATTTGACTTCTCCAAGCCCATCGCAGGTCCATGTTATGGGGAAGTCCAGGTATGTTAGTTGGAGATTGACAAAGTATATGTACATGCAGTTTTCAGAAGCATCATTAGTACAAACGACTCTGATAAATGCTTTTTTTCCTGCAAACAGATTGAGTTTATCAAACCCGGTGTATGCCATGGAATTGCATTGTGGATGGATTGGGTGATGGACAAAGAAAACTCAATCTTGATCTCAACAGGACCGGGTATAGACTCATAAATCTCAGTGTGCTCATAAAGCGGTTCATATAGTGATAGTTGTTGGATAATCTGTGGTTACCCTGTGGTTTGGACTTAATTGGACGACCAAAGGCAGTTGTTGATGGATGNGTTTCAATCCACACGTCATGAGGTTTAAAAGCAATCGTTTCGAATACATGATCTGCTTGCAGATGAAAGATATTGGAAGCAAGGAGTGAAGCTACTAGGGAAGCCAGTCACAGCGAGAGAGGACGGTCCATCATCCATAGGAATCCAAGCTTCCTTAGATCCATCTTCAAACGGCGAGCTTATAATTACCACCCATACTCACACTTAACTACTTTTGTCAAGACCATTTTCAATTTATGTCTAAATAGGTCTCCAATCATGTTCGAGTCTTTCTCACTATCAAATGACTTGAGATATGAGACATATTGTTTTTTTTTGGTCAAGGAGGCCTAAGCAGCTTATTAGAAAGTAGTAACTATAGTAAATTTGATTTTGTGATGTACATGTAACATGACACCACTATGTAGTCAAATTACAAAGTGAGGAGATAAAAAAGTGACAGAGAAACTCGACCAGCATTTGCAGTGGGCGTGTTAACAGATTTTGCGAGTTTGTGGGCGTGAATCAATTACAGCTAACGAGCTATTCTTAATCCAACTCAAGTTCTCTTTCTCTTTTTATTTACATATATCTATATATAAAAAAATCAAATATAATCAGAGGAGACTTGCTCACAAGCCACCAAACAAAACAAGAGAGGTCTCTGCAAAACACAAACCTTAAGAAACTCAACACATCACACATCTGTATTCGTATCTTCTTCATTCAATGTTTTCCTTCTTCTTTCGAAGCCGCTACATAAGAGACAACAACTGTAATGTCATCAAGCTTACCTCCATAGTATCTGAAGCCAGCATCTTGTGCTGCTGTAGAGAATGGAGTTTGTCTGTTTTTGTCCTGTGCTCTTTGCCGCGCCAACGCTGCAATCTTCTGTGCTGTTACCTGAGGATCTATTCCAGCTCTCACCGCGTGAACCACTATGGCTGTGATCTCGTTGTTGTACAGATTGTCGAATAAGCCGTCTGTTCCAGCTATTATGACATCTCCGGGTGCAACAGCAACCGTGAAAACTTGGCCTGAGCTTGGCAAATCGCCGTTACTTCCACTCTCCAGCTGATACGTGAAGTTGAAATCATGCTGTTGAACGGGAGAACGGAAAACAGTATGGCCTTCACGGACTACCATGAACCCGCTGTCCCCAAGGTTGATCGCGTGAAGTCCCTGGTCTGTTAAGGCTATGATGCAAGCCGTTGAAGACCCTTGTGACTTTGTGCTAGTATGAGCTTTCTCCAACACTCTTGCTGGATCAATCGATCCTTTAGGCTCGTCTTGTATTGCGTTCACCGAGTTAGACATAAGCTCCCGAGAGTAGAAACCTGCATCGATACCGAGCTCTGCCCAACCTCCCACACCATCTGCAACACCCAGTGCTTGCTCCTCTGCACAGATAAAGTGAGCATCCTCTCCTCCTGTCTCCTCTTTATCAGGATGCGGTAGATAGCAAGACCCGGAGACAAGCTTCAGGGGCTTGATACAAAGCTTAGCCGCTANGGGTTTCATGGCTATCCATTTCTTCGCAGCTCGATAAGCAAAATACCCATAGACCGTAGGGTTTTTAATCCCTTGATCTCTTCCCCTAAGTCTCATACTGATTCTTCCACGGTTGGGACCGTCTCCATATGCCATCATACCAGCGTAACGATTTGATGGATCAAAATGACGATCCAGAAACAAGGATTTGGAACCACAACTCGCCATTGATTCACCCCGAGCTTTGACCGATGCCACAACACCGGAGCCGGAAAGCAAGAGATCAATGTGATACCCACAGAACTGAAAAGCCGGACCAGAAACTGAAGGAACAGAGAAAGTTCGAGAGACAGCACCCACGACAGAAAGGTTCCTCCTTTCGTTAATCAGGAGCAAATCGGAGCTCGCAGGTTCAAGAAATCCGTTAGGGTTAGTAAATCTAGAGTGGAACCCCCTAAAACCACCAAACCCTAAATTCCCTAATCCAATCAGAACCTTAACCTGTTTCTGAAGCCCTTCTCTCACAGGTAACATTCTTCAAGTGTAATATAGAAACCAGTAATAACCAAAGATGGAGAAGATCATATCTCCCCAAGCATCACTCCTAAACGATCTTAAGCACCTCGATATGGTGAATATATAAGGAAGGAACGATCAATCCGAATCCTGAAGGATTGATTGCAGATGAAACCCACAAACGCAGAGCTCTCAATCAATGGAAAAACGAAGACGAATTCGGAACTTACCAAAGGGCCAAACTTTTTATTATTTTAAAAACACTCGGGAGAAGATAATGTCAAACTCTCGCACAAATTGGCTAGAATCCAGAATTTTACTATGAAGGGACAGATCAAAACTTGCACGGATGAACCCTAGCCAATCTGATCTTCAAGGCAAGACACAAAAAAAGCTGGTGGTCAGAAGCAAATAACAAATCAGTAAAATTAGAGATGTCTAAAATTTCTGTGGAGTTCTCTGAATGTACGCGTGGGTACAGAACTACAGAATGTTCCTCTCACATCTTATTGGATGCAAGTTATTCTCAGCCGTTGGATCATTAGATCTGCGATATCCCAGCCGTCTAAATTCTGTTTTCTTATGGACTAATACCGAGAACCGAGATGTGGCGAAATCATACAGATCACTGGGCCTAGTCAAGCCCATTAGATTAACGTGAAAACCCAATAACATTTGGCTAGTCAAAAGAAGCCCATGCGATGCCGAGCAAATCTCAGTTTCATGTCATCTTCACCAAGGATCATGATGATGAATGACAGGAAACTAGATTAACTCAATGAGACAATGAGTATGTATTTTATTTTTAATCGGTTTTGGGATGAGCTTAAAACCTTGAGGAACTCAAAAGTCCTTCAAATAATGTTTTGCTTGTAACAAAGACTCATCTATAAGCTTACAAGATGAACCTAAACGCCACTATACGTGAGATACATCCAATATCAACTAAAGTTATATGTCATACATATATTGAGTTGCATTGCCAATTTACATATTATCGTAAATTATAAATTTATTATAGTTATTACGTTGAATTCATCATTAGAATTGTAAGTTCAAGCCAATTAATTTAAACACAATAAAATACCATTCATAATTTATAAACAAAGTAAAAATACAACTATGGAAGTAGAAAGTCATTGCCAGAATGCTAGAAATTCACGACATAGTAATAGATTTGAGTAGAGACAACAAAGAAGTCATTTTGGAAGATCCTAATCTTATACAATGCACAAGGAATCTAAAATAAATCAAGGAGAGGGCTCTTCTCTCCTCTGGATGATTGAAATTCTATGGAGAACCAATAAGGTCCACTAAAAAGCATCAGCGACGTATCGAAACATAAATGGAAATGGTTAACAGAAAAGTCGATTATGTTTCTCGAAGTAGAATTAACTTTTTAAGACTGAACTGATTCAAAAGGATCTAACGTTTCAATTCTCTTGGTAAGTTTAGCAATTTGTGAAGTCTCACATTTTCTTGATTATTGATACAAGTTCTGTCGGTTCAGTATAGGATGTATTTTCCAATCTCTTGTGAGAGAGACGACAACGGAATTTGCAAATAAAATAAACTTTGTTCTTCCTACTTTTTGTTGAAGCATGGGCAATGAAGAAAATTGTCAAATAAGCAATGAGACAAATTATAGATGAGTTGTTGGACTCCCAATATTTAATTGGTTTTTCTTCTCAATAAAGAAAAGGAGGATAATGAACTGTCTAACATCTTCTATGACATCAAATACTTAGCAAGTGAGATAAATGTTATCTCCTTTAGTTTCATTCTTTTACAAATCAATGTGTTAGCAGATTCCATTGCTAACAGCTTTTTTCCGGTTGACTAATATTAAAAGTCTGTGACAAAAAAGAGAGAGTATAATTATACCAATTGTTAATGGTGTAGTACTGTACAATACCAATTTATACGATACTAAAATAGAATCTAGATTCACATGGATTTGTTAATGCTAAGGAAGATGTTAGTAATGAAATTGGTCCCATATATATAACTTAATAACTGAACTCACATGAGTAGATTTTCTTTCATTTATAAGTAGGTATAAAACTTTTGATAGTAATACAGTAGAATACCAATTTATACGATACCAAAATAGAATCTAGATTCACATGGATTTGCTAAGTAACAGGTTAAATTGGTCCCTGGTTTGCATTAATTGAATATTGGAATTGATTCAAACGACAAGATTCGTACAAGTTTATATTCTAGCTAATTCAATTCCAACCAAACATGTGGCCAAGCGTCTGGAGTTCAACAGGTTTACCAAGGAATGTTATCTCCAAAGATATTAGGTTCCAGCAGTATGGTTTGGGAGGGAACTGTCGTCTAAGATGTTCCGGTCCAAGAGGATGTATAAGCCTAATAAGACCTCTAACCTCTCGGAAATAGAAATAAAAATTGTACTTTTGTTTCTAATTATTTGTATCCTGTTGAAGAAATTATTCCAAAAACTAGTAATACACATAAAAAAATTTGGACTCTGTCAATAATATTGTGTGTTTTGGCCTTTTGGGCGTCTTGACACTCGGACACTGGACCATTTAACCCATACAGGTTATGAGTCAAAATCATGAACTAAAGATGAACAGCATGATACAACCACCAGACATGTGGTCATTTTTACGATTATATAATATATATATACAAAATATACTCAAAATGTTTTTTCCTCAAAAAATTTGTGATTACCATTTGTGACAGGCTAGCTATTCATCAAAAGTATATATATCAGCATATAACCTTACAAAAATGCATATGTATTTTACCTCTTGGTTTATTAGAGTTTTAATATCTTGATTAATAAATCGGAAGACAAATGTTGTATTATAGTAAAATAGAAATGCTAAAATGTTTTCTCGGGGGATAAGGAGGGTGATGTTTTCTCGGGACAAGGTTGGATTACGGAAGCATTAGGGAGTGCAACTATGATGGGTGCTCGTAATGTATGACGGAGTCTTTCCCCTTTACATACAGAATTTGAAGTTCTTATTTGGGGAATGAATTGAATAGGTATTTTACAATTTAAGCAGGTTTTTTTGCAAAAGATTGTTTGGAATTGGTTAAGATGGTGTCTAAACCAATGTTCTGGCCAGCATTTGCAGTGCATACAGAAGAATTCAAGAGGGCACGAAGTTTATTTGATGTTTTGGCCGTCAATCACATTCCACGGATAATCAATACAAGAGCGGATAAACTAGTAAGAAGTAATAGAGTCTACCCGTCATGCATTATTCATGTTGATGTTCATACTCCTACTTGGCTTGTATAAGTCGTTGTAGTCTCGAATAGTTCTATTTGTTATCAAAAAAAAAAAACCCTCAAATACCACACTTTCATGTTTTTGTGATAAAAACACCACACCAAAGTAAAAATGACAAAAATAACATTTATTTAATGGTTTAAAGATAATTAAATTAATAAATTTGGGTTCAAAAGTCATTAATTAGGGTTTAGATTTTGGGTTTTAGGGTTTATGTTTAAGGGATTGAGAAGAAACATATGAAAATAAATGTATAATAGTCTTTTTTCTCTTAAAAAATGTCATTTTTGTCATTTTCACCTTGGTGTGGTATTTTTGTCTCAAAAATATAAAAGTGTGGTATTTTTGAGAATTGCCCAAGAAAAAATAGAAATGCTAAATTTTGGTGAGTTGCTTAAGAAATACTAATCGTGATGAATTTCTCCAAAATGTTTTTTAGAATATTTTTGTTTTTGTTTTTAATATTCGAAATCTATATATACCATATAAATTGCAGTTACATTCTTTTATTCATTACTTGATAGCCATAATATAATAATGTAGAAAATGCATGAAGCACGTGGGAATTTCTATACCAAATCATGAAGAGGTGGTGATTCTTTTTTTGTTGTGTTCTCCTCTGTGCTATCAGCTTAGATAACGTAAGCGCCCTCGTCCACTGAAATTAGCTAGAATGTGAAAAAAATAAAATAAAAAGTTGGAGGTTAATTATCACAGTGTAGGACAAGTAAAAAAAGGCAGTATCAGTAAAAAGTAATAAGGCATCACAATAGTTAATATTAAAAATATCAATAAAAAGGGTCATTTGTGACAAGAAATAAGCTACCACTCCTCCTCTCTCGAGCTTCAGCGATAGAGCAACAATGTCTCTATTTCTGAAGCCCTTCCTCTTCCTCTACGAGTCCACTCTTAGGCTCCTCTTGCTTCTAGTAATTTATATATAACTCTCTCTATGACTCCATGTATACATGTGTGTTCTTAATTAATTGCTGTTACACAAACTAATTAATAGTTGTTTCTCATTATTAGTTCAATGGATGGAGTCTGGAAGATCCAGCAGCAGCCCACGAGAGGCTCGAAGCAGACAACACTGCTGCAAAATCTGAATATATGCAAATCCGTTTTTTGTGGAGAAAAACGAGGAGTCTTGTGCTTCTTCCCATTTTCAAGGGTTTGGTGGTTATGTGTTTGGTTTTATCCATCATAGTGTTCGTAGAGAGCTTTTACATGAACATGGTGATACTCTTCGTCAAGTTACTAAGACGCAGACCCGAGAAAGTATACAAATGGGAGGCCATGCAAGAAGATGTCGAGGGTGGACCACAAAACTACCCAATGGTTCTTGTCCAAATACCAATGTACAATGAAAAAGAGGTATATACACGTACGGTACACCTGTCTTACATTCTCCATTAACATATATAATAAGTAGTAACGGTCGACTAATGCATACCGTATTTAATCGTTGAAGGTCTTTCAACTATCTATAGCGGCAGTATGCAGTTTATTATGGCCATCGAGCCGTTTAGTAGTTCAAGTTGTAGATGATTCCACGGATCCAGTCGTAAGGGTAAGTTGCTTGTTACACTCAGGGGCGGCTCAAAGGTAGATTTGGCCCTGAACCATATGATGTAATTTGGCCCTTCTACTTCATAATATTTATAAAAATCTAAAAAAAATGGGTCTTTAATTTAAAGTAAAAATTGCAAAAAAAAAAATTACACAATATATATAAGTTAGAAATAAGATGTCGACAAAAAAAAAAGTGTTAGAAATAAGATTCTGACAATTATAACTTGTGGTGTTGTGAAAATTGGCTGCTTATATATATATCTTAGAAATAAGATTCTGACAGTTAGAGCATTTCCACAGTTTCTTAAAAATACAATAATATTATTTTAATGTAGTTGTACTATATAATTAAATTTATTTTGTTTTTTCTTAAAGTAAACCATGTACTCATATAATGACATATGTGAAAACAGTATCTAAAGAGATTCTAACAATTTCTTATTTAAGATATTGTCTCTTTTTGTCTTATTAATATTTTTTTTTGGTGAGACATTGTGTTAGAACTTATTAATGGAGGTGTGAGATCAACTCCATCAAAGGTTCATAAGTGAATCTCTTTAAAAAAAAAATTGTTTAATAATGGGTTCCACATAGTTATTGATGAACCATCTCCAAAAGTTTCAAGTTTAAGAGGCGTCTCTTGCACGTATCAACATGTTGAGTCGTTGAGGAGTTTTTTTCTTTTTTCTTTAAATGTAAATAGTGGGTCTCACATAGTTTTTTTTTTTTAAGAGTTTTTTGAAAAGTTCGCTAATGGAGGTGCTCTTAGCCAAAATGATCCAATAAGAGCACATACATCAGAGCATCATACCCTTAGATCTCACTAAAAAAAAATTCTAGTTTTCGAATTTCTCTCTCCTCAGGTTTGTTACGTGGCGAGCCATAATTGGTCCAATTAAAAAAAAAATTGCGATTTTTTTTTTAAAAATATTAAATTTTTGTTTTTAGAATCCTATGTGGGATTCATTGATGTACCTACTCTAAGAAATTTGATAAAAAGAAAGTCAAACGTGCTGTTTGGTAAATTCTCATTCATATATTTAAAATAGTTATTAAATAATAAAAATATGGAAAATATATTTTAAAATAGAAAATACATTAATAGTGTATATTTAGCATTATAATATAATACTTAAATAAAATAATATGAAAAAGAAAGTTCTGATTAATTTTTATTTAATTAGTTATATGTCTTCTGTTCAATTAAATTTTAAAAATTTTATGAACAAAATTATGATTTCATTTGTTTCTTACATTTTCTATTAAAAAACTAACTTATGAATTTTAAAATACTTTCTTATCTATTTTCTGGAAAAATAGTTTACACACATTGGAACTATTTTCGTTTAAAATTGTTATCTAAAATTAAATAATAAAATCAAATATACAAGTATAGAGATAATTCACTCATTACTAATTAATTTTGAATTGGAAAGCATGAAACTTAACAAAAGTATATATTCTTTTCTTATAATTTAATTGTTGTTAACTCATAAAAGAAAGATATGCTACAAAAATTCGGTATAGCACGTATTTGAACGAGGAATACAAATGCAGGAAGGTGTGGACATAGAGGTTGCAAAATGGCAAAGCCAAGGCATAAACATAAGGTGTGAAAGAAGAGATAACAGGAATGGCTACAAAGCCGGAGCTATGAAAGAATCTCTTACGCACAGCTACGTCAAGCAATGCGACTTTGTGGCTGTCTTCGATGCTGATTTCCAGCCCGAGCCTGATTACCTCGCCCGCACCGTCCCATTTCTCGTCCACAACCCTGAGGTTGCTCTTGTCCAAGCCCGATGGATATTTGGTATGTTTACGATGTTTGCATTATGCATTGATTCTCAATTGCTTTAAGGCGTGAGTCTTTGCTATTGAGTGATACTGGATGGAGATTAATTATCTTGCAGTGAACGCGAACAAATGCTTGATGACGAGGATGCAAGAGATGTCCCTCAACTACCATTTCAAGGTGGAACAAGAATCAGGGTCCACTAGACATGCTTTCTTCGGTTTTAACGGTACATTTCAACCTCCAAGCGTATTGAACTAATTAACTAGTAAACAAACTAGAGATATCGTAAGGAACACGTAACGTAATTAAGAAAACAATAACATATATGTAATTGCAGGAACCGCGGGTGTATGGAGAATATCGGCAATGGAAGCAGCGGGAGGTTGGAAATCAAGGACGACTGTAGAAGACATGGACTTGGCTGTTCGTGTTGGTCTTCATGGCTGGAAATTTGTCTACCTTAACGACCTCAAGGTAACACTTCCTTTTTCTCCTTAAACTCGAGTTATGACGTATAATCAACCATTTACATGTCTTGTTCAAAACAAAACAAAAAAACTAACCATTAACTTGTCTCAGTTCACGTTTTAGATACGTAAAAGTTAGGTGCTAGAAAAAAATTAGTTAAAGAATATGAAAATAACAATATGTCAACATAGTAGAACGTACAC
>OVBB01003189.1:0-10104 GCA_900406415.1 Isatis lusitanica
AGACGGCAATTTGCAAACAACCTACACTTTCTGGCTCGAGGCACAACCTTGGCAGTTCTCCCACTAGACCTAGCATTTAATGACCCTGTGCTTCATGGCTTCGTAAGCACGTTTGCATTTTGCGTATTGTTTTGTCAGCAGTTTCATGCTTGGGCTCATGAAAGGAAGAGCAAGCTTCCACCTCTCGTGGTGGCGTTGCAGGACATTGGACTGCTCGTTTCACGGACACGGCACGTAAATCATCACCGAGCACCGTTTAACAACAATTACTGCGTAGTGAGTGGGGCGTGGAACAAAGTTTTGGATGAAAGTAAGTTCTTTGAGGCATTAGAGATGGCCTTGTATTTCAGGCTCTGGGTGAAACCGAGGTCATGGACCGATCCAAACTCCGAATGGACGGAAGAAACCGACATATCCAAATGTTAGCCGTCACTTTTGGCTATATTCTTTGTATGACTTATCCCGATTGTCAAAAATCAAATTTTATATTTTGTGTTTAGATATATAAAGATCAAAATTTTGAAATATTAGAAAACTTTTATCATTTGCTATATATGTTAATTTTTTTTAAAAAAAAATACATGTAACGATTTCTAAAATGTTAGCCGCGCCGGGAAACATTGGGAAGTGGTAATTATCATCATCACTTATGGACATATATCTTTGATAACTAATAGAAAAACATAATGTTAGGATCGATCCTACAGAAAAGTGAGAAACAAAACAAGGGAACTAAACTAATGATGCATGAACTAAGCTTGCAAAGAAACTAATGATGTCATATATCATGACTTTCGAGCCTCTCGGTTAACACACCGAACTGTCGGATAGGGGTGGGTCCAATGGACCTAATGAGAAGACATGTGGACTTAGTGAGAGGCTCAATAGACCTAATTAGAGGACATGTGGACTCACCGGTAGGGGCGGTCGGGGCGTTATAAGTGGTATCAGAGCTGGTTAGCCGTCCCAATGCTGATCTGGAAGGCGTTCTGAGACTGGTTGTGGTGTGTAACAAGGATGTTGCACTCTGAGTGGAGGTGAATTGTAACATCCCGATTTTTGGTATATATGGAAACATAAGTGGGAGAGGATAATATAATTGATTTGGCTACCTATATCATCAAAGTGCATTTACCTTTTCGGTTAACCATCCCGAAATAACTCCAGAGTTAAGCGTGCTTGAGCTAGAGTAGTGGAAGGATAGGTGACTTACCGGGAAGTCATTCGCGGTACCGTGTGAATGAGACCAAAACACGGGGAACGGTTATGTGGTGGTTGCATGGTCAGTATATCATGACTTTCGAGCCTCCCGGTTAACGCACCGACCGTCCGCAGGGGTGGGTCCAATGGGCCTAATGAGAGGACATGTAGGCCTAGTAAGAGGCCCAATAGACCTAATAAGAAAACATGTGGGCTCACTGATAGGAGCAGTCGGGGTGTTATAAATCCTTTTTTGCCCTGAAACATAACCAATCCCAATAACATCAGTTGGACAATGTTTTCCATAAGAGATGTTTTGATTTTTGATTTTGTTTCCAACCTCGAGACTTGTTTCTTCAAATCAATTTATGTTGATATTTGCTATTTGGCATGCACGATGTCTTCTAAAAACGTGACAAACATTTAGTGACAAATATTATAGATCTTCAGAATTCTTCTTTCTGCATAGTTGGGCTTTGATGATCCATACTAGTTTATCTGAAATACACATTTTGTTCTCTGAGTTATAATTGGTAACTTTGAAACTTTCCTACAAATTTAAATTTCACAACTGTCAGATGGTAGTGCGCTGGCGATCACAATGGCCCACATGCTGGGCACGTATCTCTAACACACACAACAATACTATTACTCAGTGTTCGAAAATATGTTAGGCACTAGTCAGGTGGCTGATCCGAGCCTAGCGAGTTAACGAAAAAATCGGGGATTAATCGGGGAATACTCGGAGACTAGTTTTTAGGTGTTTTTTCTTTTTTCTATGAAAGTTATATATAAAAAGTGCCTTATACGAAGGATATTAGTAAATTTCACGTAGTCAGGTGGTAAATGGCCTGCCTTTTGTCCAAATAATCTGGGTTCGATTCCGAAAAGAGTCATTTAAAAAAAAAAAAAGGGTATAATTGTAATTTTGTCTTTGTTTTCCTAAAACAATTTTTTAGATTTCTGAAACTTTGTTTCGCAGCCGCCATAGATAGTTTTCAAAAACCTTCAATTTTTTTGCGTTTGAGTTGTTGTTTACACCTTAAACTTGTAGATCTATCCTATGCTAACCGATTTTGAACTCCAAAAAAACAAAAAACAAAAGTTTTTCTAACTATTCCGTATAGTTAGCCGATTTTAGCAAAATTGCAGCGGTGAAGCACCGTCGAACGTTTAATCGGCGCAGAAATAGTCTCGGCAGCCGCATTTTCGAACCAGGCTATTACTATATGATAGTTGCCAATATCATATCTTTTGGTTATGTAAATAGCCTCTTTGCTTATTTTTGTAATAATCTTGTGTCATTCTAAAACCAAAGAAATAAACATCTTCAATAAGCTAGCATAAAATTCAATCTTCAAGAAAAAACAAAATCTTAGATTAGTATATAATCAGCATCTTAATATAATCTCTTTTTCATCTGTTGTTTTATCTTATATCTCATGTTGTAATAAACTAATAATGTTTGTGCAGAATATTGTCTTGTTCAAGAAGCACGAAAACAGAGTTTTTCTTTTCCCATATAAGCTCCCGAATTAGCTTCTCTATTTGAAAAACATTTTTCCCCACAAGCTTAATGGAACATGGAATATGTTTTTTGCTGTAAAAAGTAGATAAACAAAGAAATCAACCACTGAAAATCCCCTTAAGTGGTCATAAAGTAAACATACAATTTCTTAAATAAATTAATAAAGCAAGAACGTGGTTATATTGTTTACGGTTTATCTTTTATTTATTTTACACTAAATCAAGACCACGTTACACATTTTTTTCATTGCTATATTGTTGTTCATACAGTGTGTGAATATATTGTACCATAAAAATATTGAAAGCAGAAAGAATACTAAAATAATTCTGTTCAAACTTGTGATTCTATAAGAAATTTGATGTGACTTGTTGAATTTGTTCTCTAGTTTAGTAATTACAACTATCATATTAGATTATTTTAAAATGCACACTTTAAAATAACGTATGACATATTAGATTTGGATATCTAAATAATATTTTCCCTTGTTTTCAACTGATTGATATTTTGAAGAGAAAAAAATTGTTTCTAATAAATTGATATTTTATATTGAGATATAATACTATTACGATATGATAGCCACATGCGCATACATCATATATGTTGGTTACGTAAATATTTTCTTTGTGTATTTGCATAAAATTAGCATATTCTTGTGTCATTATATAATGCTCCTACCATTTTTACCAGTGAGCCCACATGTTTTGTTACTAGCTCTATTGGACTTCTTATTAGGCTCACATATCTTCTCATTAGGTTTATTGAGCCCACCCCTGTCCGATAGTCGGTGCGTTATATTTTTACGGTCTGAAAGTCATGATATACTGTCTCTGCAATCACCACGTAACTGTTTTTCGTGTTTTTTTCTAACTCACACGGTTCCACGAATGACTTCTCGGTATGTCACCCATCCTTCCATTACTCCATTTCAAACACGCTTAACTCTGGAATTCTTTCGGGACGGTTAACCCAAAAGATAAGTGCACTTAGTGACATAGGTAAACAAATCAATTCTTTTAATTTTTCTCATATACATTTTTCATATATACCAGAAATTGGAATGTTACACGTTAACGTTAAGTTAGGCTCTTCTATGCAAAAAGTCTTTTTATACTATTGTTTTTTGACATGGTATTGCACTATATTATTCCTCAATCGTTTGGTTTAGGCTTTGGAAACCCCCTAGAAATTTAATATATATCTTTCACATGTAGTCTCTCTAAATGGCTGTACCACTTCAAAAGATATCTCTAACGTACACGACACCCCCCATGACTTCAGCGTAATTAATATGCAAGAGTTAACTAGATGTTTTTTGTTTGTTTGACCACTTATGTTTATTTGTATATATACTTATTGTCTATATATGACGTTCATTCATTAAATATCGAAGATACATTTTTCCTGTAATGATTTCTGATTTTATAACCTCTTCCTCTTTTGTTGTTTGAATTTCAAAGAAGACTAAAAACTTGATATCTTTTGCATCACATGCATGTGCGTTCAATGGCTGTGCTTCTATACAGACAAAGTACCCTTTTAAGTCCCATCACCAACATCATCCCAAGAAATCAACGTCTGTCGCGTCTCCGTGTACGTGTGACGTGCTCGGTTACAAACTCTCACCCTAACCATAAGAAGCTTGTGGTTGTGGATCCTCATCTGCCCAACGACCCAACTCTGCAATCGACATGGACCCACCGCTTCTGGGTTGCAACGGGCTGCACCACCGTGTTTGCCTCTTTATCTAAATCTATCGTTGGAGGGTTTAATTCTCATATCTGGCTCGAACCAGCTGTAGCCGGTTATGCAGGGTACATATTAGCAGATCTAGGCGCTGGTGTGTTTCACTGGGCCCTAGATAACTACGGTGATGAGTCAACGCCTATAGTAGGAACCCTAATCGACGAGTTTCTTGGTCACCACAAGTGGCCTTGGAGAATAATCAGACAGCAGTTTGCCAACAAGCTACACGCTCTGGCCCGAGGCACAACCTTTATAGTTTTCCCACTAGTTCTTGCGTTTAATGACCCTGTTGTTCATGGCTTTGTGAGCACATTTGCATTTTGCATAATGTTTAGCATGCAATTTCATGCTTGGGCTCATGAAACCAAGAGTAAGCTCCCACCTCTCGTGGTGGCGTTGCAAGACATGGGACTGCTCCTTTCACGGACGCAGCACGCGGAACATCATCGAGCACCGCATAACAACAACTACTGCATAATGAGTGGTGTTTGGAATAAGGTTTTAGATGAAAGTAAGTTCTTTGAGACACTTGAAAAGGTCTTATATTTTCAGTTCGGGGTGAGACCGAGGTCATGGAGCGACCCAAACTCCGAATGGACAGAAGAAACTAACATCTCCAACAACAACCGAACATGAATCGATCTTTACAGACCGTAAAGGTGGGCTTGAGAAAGAAAAAAAAAAGTTTCTTGATACATGCACTTGAAAGCAAATTTACAACTTGTTATTATATGAATGAAGCGAGAATGGTGTTGATTTATTTACAGTTCTAGTTTATTGTTATTATTTTCTTATTTGTTGATTTTTTTTTATATTGCTATTGATTATAAAACGACATTCAAAGCTTAGCAAACAAATAGATTTGAACTGGATTTTAACATTGTATAATTAAAATAGATATACCGTATATCATATACCTTAAAATATCACATTTTCAAGTTTTGATTCAATCGTAGCAATACTATTTATCCAATTTATACACAAATTATTGTATAAAATATCAATATACTTGTTTATCCTAAATAAATTTTAAACAAAACTAAAAGATTACGTTTGGCTTCCTTCTTTCAAATTCATAGTTTAAATTTCCCTTCAAATTAGAATTGTATCTGAATTCGGAAGTAATTTAGCTCCAGTTTTGAATTGGATATTTGTATTAGATTAGTATATTCGGATTGTTTGTCTTGCTATTTTTTTATAATATCACAAGTGTAGCATGGTATCTGTCGCAAGGCCCGCGAAATTATTGCCATACTAAAAAAGAAATCGAAGTTTACTACTGTTAAGGTTTTTTTAAAGGATATTTTGGTTTTTCTGATTTAAATAATCCCGTTATTATATTATAGTTCCAAAAAAAGTTTATACTTATTGAATTTTCGAAACATATTAATTATCCTTGGACTCCGACCTCCTGACTAAATTTGACACAAGCCTCCGGCACCCCTTAATCGCAAGGTCACTTTGAGGAACTTCCTCCCACAACGAACATGCAGGTCCAACCCACTTTTCTAGGTCCACCTTTTCCAACCTAGTCTCTGATACCACTGTGAGGCTTTTTTGAAGCTCATGTCCAACTTTGTCCATAGTATGATATTGTCCGTTCTGGGCCCAAGAGGCAAAGTTCGCACGGATTTGTTTTTGAATTCCTTTCCAAAAAGCCTCGTACTAATCAGAGTTGGACACTGCTTATATATTAGACACATCCCGTCTAAACTTTGGATGTGGGATTTGGATTGTATCCCAAGAGAAATGTTTTGATATTTGGTTTTGTTTCAAACCTCCAGACTTGTTTCTTCAAATCAATTTATGTTGATATTTGGCATGCACAATGTCTTCTGAAAACGTATTCGACAAACGTGTAGCGACATATATTATAGATCTACAGAATTCTTCTTTCTCCATAGTTGGGCTTTGATGATCCATACTAGTTGATCTAAAATACAAATTTTGTTCTCCGAGTTATAGGCCCTGTTCGTTTGAAAAACGCAGCGGCAAGCAGTGGCGACCAGAAAATAACAAAGAACAGATCAGTAATCTATCAGAATAAAGAGTTTGAAGATAATACAAACTGCCGCTGGCGGCACGTAAACCTTGGTATAATAGTCGCTGAAATTTACAGCGTCAGTTAAAATGATAAAAAGACCACCGGCGGCCGTCACTTGCGGCAACCGTATAACAATTTAGCGTCAAACTTTCTCTTTTCTATTTGTTATTTTCAGTCGCTGCTCTCTACCGCTGCGTTAACTAAACGAACAGGGCTATAATTTGCAACTTTGAAACTTTCCTACAAGTTTCACAGCTGTCAGATGGTATTGCGCTGGCGATCACAATGGCCCCATGCTGGGCACGCATCTCTAACGCACACAACAATATTATTACGATATGATAGTTGCCACATGCCCATATTATATCTTTTGGTTACGTAAATATCCTCTTTGCGTATTTTTGTAAATTAGCATATGCTTGTGTCAGTCTAAAACCAAACTTTTTTCGGTTTTAAGTCTTTTCAAAGAATCTATAAGTTTCACATATACTATCAGCTGGTAATAGTCCTCACACATATTTAGCCTAGTCTCTTTCCGATGAAATAAAATCTAAAACCTTGATATCTTTCATATCATCACATGCATGTTCTCTACCAATGGCTGTAATACCACTTCAAACCAAATATACTTCAACTCCCATCACCAACAACATCCCAACAAGTCAACGACCGTCGCTTCTCCGTCTACGAGTCTCTTGCTCCGTTACTCCCACCAACAGGTCTCAGCCTAACCGTGAGAAGCTTGTGGTTGAAAAACGCATTGTCAATCCTCCTTTTTCCAACGACCCAAGTCTACAATCGACATGGACCCACCGGTTATGGGTTGCAACGGGCTGCACCACCGTGTTTGCCTCTTTTGCCAAATCTATTATTGGAGGGTTTGGTTCACATCTCTGGCTCAAACCAGCTTTAGCCGGTTATGCAGGGTACATCTTAGCTGATCTTGGATCTGGTATGTACCACTGGGCCATTGATAACTACGGTGATGAGTCAACGCCTCTATTAGGAACCCAAATCGAAGCTGCTCAAGGTCACCACAAATGGCCATGGATAATCACCAGACGGCAATTTGCAAACAACTCACACGCTCTGGCTCGTGGCATAACCTTCGCAGTTCTGCCACTAGCCCTTGCATGTAATGACCATGTGGTGCATGCCTTTGTGAGCACGTTTGCATTCTGCGTATTGTTTTGCCAACAGTTTCATGCTTGGGCTCATGGAACCAAGGGCAAGCTTCCACCTCTCGTGGTGGCGTTACAGGACATGGGGCTTCTCCTTTCTCGGAGACAGCACGTAGATCATCACCGGCACCACCGTACGTATGGCTGTTACTGCATAGTGAGTGGGGCGTGGAACAAGGTTTTGGATGAAAACAAGTTCTTTGAGACAGTTGAAAAGGTGCTATATTTCCAGCTCGGGGTGAGACCGAGGTCATGGAGCGATCCAAACTCCGAATTGAAAGAAGAAATAAACATCTCCAACAAGCTAGCATAAAATTTAATCTTCAAGAAGAAACACAATCTTAGATTAGTAAATCAGCATCTTAATCTCTTTTTTTCATCTGTTGTTTTATCTTATATCTCATTTTGTAATAATGTTTCGTGTCGATTGTAACGTTAAAAAAGCACGAAAACAAAGTTTTTCCTTTTCCATATAAGCTCCCGAACTGGTTTCTCTATTTGGAATACATTTTGTTCCCACAAGCTTAATGGAACATGCAATATGTTTTTTGCTGCAAAAAGTAGATAAACAAAGAGATCAACCACTGAAAATCCCCTTAGTGGTCATAAAGCAAGAACGTGGTTAAATTTTCCCTGTAACTATCATATTAGGTTATGAAAAATGCAAATAATATTTTCCCTGTATTCAACTGATTGATATTTTGAAAAAAAACAAAATATTTCAAAAAGTGATTAACATCATTAATTTCTTTGCGTATTGCATCATTAATTGGAACTTTTAAGATCTCTTAACAGTTAATCTTATTTAAAATGATTTATGAATTGATATACTTTGTGTTATTCCAAATATTTGATTCTAGTTTTTTGCAATAGAATTTCATTATGTGGTCTAAAAATAAAGTTACATCAAATATTTGTTCTTCTTTACATTAAAAGTGAATATAAAATTTCATTAAACCTTGCCTTTTTCTTTGGCTATTTTCTGTTTATTATAAATTTTTGTTAAGTGAAAAAGATAAATATTTCCTCGAATTTTTTTAAATTAATCTAATTTTAATCTTAGATTTATATTTATCATATTTTTATCGAAAATATAATAAGTTTTTATCTTTTAAATATAAAAATCAAATTTTGAATTTGTTTTATCATATGATATCTTGCTAATAGTTTTTTCTGAATATGTAATAAATTCTAAAATGTCTAGGCAAATAATGGAAAAGTAGTTTCCGCGGATAACTGAATCTCATTATTGTTGAATGTTGACGTATCATTTATTTACTGAATCTCATTATTGTTGACATATCTTAGCATAGGGAATTGGGGATATTCGTGTCTGAATAAATATTGATATATTTCTTCGAATTATTGGTTTAGCGTTTACACAAGGCACACTTGGAACCGAAAGCGCTCCACAATCTACGGGCTACGGCTACAAAAATCTAAAAAAAAAGTATATTAAAAGAACATATTTTGAAAAGAAACTTTATTCTTGTTTTTCTTTGGAGTTTCTTGGTTAAATAAAACTCTTGTAGTCTTTTTTTTTGTCTAAATGTTAAAAAGAACTTGTAGTCTTGTTTGTTTGCTATTCTGTATAGTTGTGGAACCATTGACTGATTAAGATGAATAGTTAGAGAAAAGCCCAAATTATGTATCTTATGAATTCTATGATTTGGTAATAGTGAAACAAATGATGCATTACGCAGAGAGTCAATGTCAAAACCGTTTAACTTCTCCTTACTTAGCTGATTAATTGAAACATATTATTCTGTTTTTTTTTCTGACAAACAAATTCATTAATTTTGATGCGGGGTTACAAAGTTATTATACAAGACTTTTGAAATACAAATTAGTGCATAAGCAAATTATTATGTAATAGAAATCCGGACTGAAGAGCGATTTTAAGGAGGGGAGAGGGTCTAAAGTCCCCTTTTAAAATGTTAGGTTTTAGTTAGTGATTTTAGAAACTAAGAATCGAAATTCTGAAACTCTTCTATAAGTTTTCACAGCTTGTCATAGCTAGCGATCACAATAGCCCCACGCATCTCTGACGTACACCACAAGTCCACAACATTACTTTAGCGTAATCTCTTCCTCATATCATTGGCTTAAGCTTGGAAAGAAACTAGAAATTTGGTATCTTCCACACATAATCTCTTCCAATGGCTGCATCACTTCAAACCAAGTACCCTCTAAGACCCATCACCAACATCCCAAGAACCCACCGTCCGTCACTTCTCCATGTTCGTGTCACCTGCTCTGCTACTACCACCACCAAGCCTCAGCCTAACCGTGAGAAGCTTGTGGTCGAGAAACGTTTCGTGAATCCTCCTCTTTCCAACGACCCAACTCTGCAGTCGACATGGACCCACCGCTTATGGGTTGCAGCGGGTTGCACCACCTTGTTTGCC
>OVBB01003195.1:0-10100 GCA_900406415.1 Isatis lusitanica
CCCAAAAGCAAAGAGAAACTTAAAAAGTACCCATTTTGCTAAAATGCTCTACTTTATATATATCAAGTTATCTAACTAACTACGTACAAATTGATATTTTAATAGTAATCGGTATATGTTCCTTTTCTTTTTTGTATCCACTGAAGTTTTAACCCAAAATCCAGAAAAAAAAAAAAAAATTTCATCCCGTATATGTTTATAGACGAAGATCTACAATAATGAATAATCTATTGTAGATCAATGTTTTCGAATAAATTCACAGTTTATAGTGATAAATTATAAGATCGACGTCTGACTTTAATTAAAAACGTTTGATAATTAAGTAAAACATTGAACACAATGTTCGATAGAAAACAAAAAAATATTTCGGTTCACCAATCAATTACAAAACTAGATAAAGGATTTTTTTTTACGTGTGTGTGGCTACTTCCGACCGTAACGGAGGCAGCAAACAGACCACTCTTCCCCCTGAAGCTCCTTCTGATAGTAGAGCTTTGCTGACCAAGTTCCATCAGAAGGTTGTGGAGAACACACCCTCCTTGTCGATTCCACAGCTTCAGAAACCGCCAGAATCTTGTTGGCCCTCCACTTAGCACCGGTATGTTTATCCTGCCATGGAAAAGAGCGCATAGGGTAGTAGAAAAACCACACTTTTTCTTTCTCTCCTTCTTCGAAATCAGTAGGAAAAAGGCCTGAAAACAAAACAAATATGATAAACAAATGTTATAGAAAATTGCAATAATCATAATTAAAAAAAAAATCAAATATAATTTACCTGTGGAATAAGGAGCAGCAGCCAACGTGTTTTTTGGCATCTCGGTCAAGCCGCACGGCATATGTAGCATCCTGCACGTGATGGCCTTCGTGCAAATGACCTTTTCTTCAAGTGAAAAGGCGTCTTCCGACTTCGAGTTCGGGTTGGGAACAAAGTAACGTAGACATGCCGGAAGCTCAGTCGTGCTCTCTCGGGCAGCAAGTGCTGCGTGAGAGCTGCTGCAGTAGTGGGGCTGCCTTGGTCTCCGGCAATCCCACAAGAAACACTGGCCAGGGCCAGCGTTGACAACGACTCTCTGCAAGAAGCAAAAGAAAAAAAATTGTCAAGATAACAGGAAAATTTTGAGAAAAATGCCTTTAAAAATATATGACATAGCACAACATAGAACAGTGTTACCAATGTTTTTTTTCTAAATATTTGAGCTGTTTGTTTATTGTCCAATTTTATATTCTCGCACCATAAGTTTTTCTTTTTTAATTAACAAAAAAAATCTTCTTCTCTGTTCTATTAAGTTTCTATTTACTTTTTTCTTTCAATTTACATTTTATATTACAGTATTATAGAAGTTTTTTTTATGTTGATCTTTAGATATTTTAAAATTATTTCTAAATTTTTGTAAAAATTTCATATAAGATATAACAATAAATTATTTTAATCAAATTGTCATAATCTTAAAACCGAAAGTTGTAGGTACGGTTATACCTTCTTTGCAGCAGAAACGACCGTCCACGTGAGACCAAAGGGATCGGAGATCCCGTCCGATCCTTGGAGGGCTCCACCGGCTAAAAATTTAGCAACCGCACCTTCTACGTCATCGGTTTCAAGGATTGCAGGAATAGTACTCTCTGAAGCTTCGACGTGATCAGAACTGAAGGCAAAAATAAAACCAAAATCAAAAAACAAGGAAAAAAAATCAAAAGTCAGAGATCTACTCGCCAAAACCAAAAGAGAGAGAGAAAGAGACGGTGAAACTTACTCGTTAGCACAAACGACGATCGTAGTGCCGGTGAGCTTGAGCTCGGCAGAGACGAGGTGAGGCAGCTCTTGATTAGCCTTACGCTTAGGGTAGAGAGATGATTGTATCTCGATGGCTTCAAAAACAGATTTGTAGAAGGCAACGGCGAGACTGACCTTGTGTTTCTCCACCATGATAACTGGCTTGCAAGCGGTGAAGGTAACCGACTTCTCCTCTACCGTCGTACCATCAATGTTATTCTTCTTGATCATCCAAGTGATACCAAAAGGATCTTTTACTTTTGCTCCATCGGAGACCCCCTCCACTTTGAGGGCTCCACCGGCTACCGATTTGGCAACGGCAGCTTCTACGTCATAGGTTTCTAGGATTGCAGGAATAGTCGTCTTTGAAGCTTCGAGGTCCTCAAAACTACCCAAAAAAAAGTAAATCAAAATCAAAAAGCAAAGAAATGAAACCAAAATGGAGATCTAATAGAAGGAGAAAGAGACGGTAGAGAGAGAAAGAGATGGTGAAGCTTACTGGGAACCACAGTTAGCAGAAACGACGACTATAGTACCGGCGAGGTTGAGCTCGGTAGAAACGTGGTGAGAAAGCTCTTGATCAGCCTTAGGCTTAGGGTAGAGAGATGATCGTATCTCGATGGCTTCAAAGACAGTCTTGTAGAAGGCAACGGCGAGACTGACCTTGTGTTTCTCCACCATCAGAACTGGCTTGTACGCCGTGACCTTGTGTGCAGTAACATCCATTTAGAGAAAGGTTTCAGAGAAGAAGGATCGGATCGTGTATGAGAGAGAGAGAGATTCGTCTATTGGGTGAAGAGAGAATAATTAGTGTGAGGGAAGAAGAGCTCTATTTATTTTGGATGAGGACGAGGACGAGGAGAAGCAACTTTTTACTGATTTACCCTTCCTTTATCTTTTATTTACGAGCGTGTTCCCTACTATTTGCCTAGAATCATTACCCTACTATTTGCCTATAATCATTACCCTACTATTTGCCTATACCTATATCGTGTATTTTCTTAAAGTTTAATACTACTATTTTAATAAAGTTCACGGTTAATGATTAATGATTACTGGAGAGATTCAATTTGGGTTAAGTATATTGTACTTGTAAATATATGATTAATCTTTGGGTTCTTAAATTTTTGTTTTTTGAAACAGACACTAACTTCAGATCAAACAAATAACAGGAGCCAAAGTGAAAAAGAACGAATAGAAGTGTGAATTAAACCGGCTTGTTTTTTAACAAGTCAAAGTATACATAAATCTTGCCTATAGTTAGTTATAAATCGTTTATAACAGAAATGACTATTTTAACCTTGATTTTAACAAGATTCATCGAATCCCAAATAGAAGGCGTTCATCTTCATTAACCTAGGCATTGGCTAATTACATATATCACTAGACCACGTAACCTTCACTAACAGCTTGTAGCCACTCCGGTTTGGTACAAGAGGGACTCGAGTTGCTTAACTCGATGGAACCGTTTACAAAGTCCAACCTCTAATGGAACATTACGCAGCTGCGGTTGACCTCTTAGGCAGAGCAGGGCTTGTGGAGAGATTGAGATGGCTACACAAGTGGCTAAGCATTTGCTAGAGATCGAACCAGAATATCATTTTACGTATGTTTCCTTGTCTCATATGTATAGTGATTTAAAGAAATGGTAAGAGAAAGCGAGTGTGAAGAAGATGATGAAAGAGAGAGGTGTGAAGAAAGTTCCAGGATGGAGCTGGATTGAGATTAGAAACGAAGTTTGTGCCTTTAGTGCTGAAGATCGATCTCATCCTCTTTGTCAAGAGGTTTGCTTGATGATTGAAGATTTGACTCAGGACATGCAATGGTTTGATTCTGATAATGAGTTTGATGGTCAAGCTTCACTTCTTGGTTAATTCACTTTTTGCACGTTTCTCCAAGTCATTAGAACATAGTTTTGATATTTTTGTCTATTGCGTAAAAGGAAATATCTGATGCTTAAATTCGTTAGTTGTTGATGTTTTTGCAATTAAGTCATATTTGAGTCATTTAGTGCGATAAGTTTTCTTTAATTGTTTATTTTTTCTGATAAAATGTTGCCGTGACACGCATGCATTTACGGTGAGTTCGGCAATGGCCAAATTACAAAATTTAGAGGACTAAAGCCTCTATTAGATATGCTATGTGAGGCTGACTTTTTGAAATATAATAGTAAAAATGTATTCAAGTGTTTACAAAAAAAAATAATATATATATATATAGATTTTAAAATTATTATATTTTGTTGTGCATAAGATGATCCACTGATGTAGCATGTATAATTTGCTCCTTTTACAAAAGAAGCCAAAATTTCATTTCTACATACATCAGATTCACATATGCAGATTGATTCCCAAAAAAAAAACACACAATAAAAATTAAGATTTAGATTCACATGAAAGCAGAGTGTTATGAATATACATAAGAAATATAAAGGGATAATTTGAAAAATACCCTACTTAAGATTTAAATTTTGAAAAATACACTTCTTTTTTTATTTTTTGAAAACTACACTTTCTTATATGTCATAAGACTTTTCTATCCTGATTTAAAATTTAAAATTATCTTTTTAATAACTAAATTTTAAATAATTTTAAATTAAAAATAAAGATTATTATTATTAAAATCACTATTATTTATATTTCAGATTACTATTATTGAGAAAAATACATACTAATATTTTAATATATCTAATCAATAATTTCTGAAATACTTTAAAGTTTATCTTTATGAAATTTCAGTTTTATAAATTTTATATAAACCAAGTTAAGACAACTATGTTGCAAAATATTTTTTCTCATATATACTTATATGGTCTTATTAGCTCACTATTTTATAAATTTGAATAAGTTTAATTTCTAAAATTATATCTATGAGATTGTAAGCAATATATTTGTATCTATGATCATTTTTTTAATGAGAAAATTTAGAATTTTTTTTGCCTCTTTTGCTATTTATATGTACCTAGATTTTGATTTTGTGGAATTTTCTATCATAATTTTTATTTTTATCTTTATTTACTATATTGAAAATGATATATTTTAATATGATATTCTATAGATATTAAATATATTATTTAGAAATAAAATAATTAAATATATGATTATAATTGGATTTTTAAAAAAAATATTTCTTTCAATCCTATGCAATTATGTTTTTATTAATATTATTGTTTTCAATTTTTAATAATTATAAATATTAAAACTGGACAACTCAGTCATTTCATTTATTAATAAATATAGATTTAAAAAAATTAAAAAATGGTGTAGTTTTCAAAATATAATCTCATAATAAGGTATTTTTCCAAATTTTCTCATATAAATAATGCAAAAAGTGCTATTTTGCACCTCTATCGATCAAACAATATGATACTTTTTGGAAAAAGAAAAAAATAAAAACATGTCTATTGACTATTGTCATTAGATTCATATATGCAGTTTGATTCAAACAAAACAATCACGATTACAAATTTACACGTAACACTAGTTTCACAGAAAAGAAATTAATAATGTTGCTATTATAATACACATTAGACAAATACAATCAAATCAAATAAATCTTAAATAAATCAAATAAATCTTAATTAAACCTTATACTAACAATCAAACAATTATATAATTTTCGAGAATAAATCATTTAAATATCTTGCTAGAGGTTTTTCTCTCTAAACCCAGTCAACCCAATTTCGTAAAACCCACAAAATAGCTGACCCAATCACAACGAGCCACGATATCCAAGCCCACCGTGGAATCGCTCCCTCCTCAGCTCCGCTGCCGTAAAACGCCGCCATGTCGTACAGAGCCACCGGACCAGCCAATCCACGAACGACGGAATAGAACAAGTAGAAAGGAGGAGACAAGAGGATCAAGAGGAGGAGAAGCGCGTGAGCACCGTGACCGACGGTGAAATGGCATTTGGCGAAGACGTAGAGCGTCGCGATGTGGTGGATGATGAAGAGGAAATCGTTCGGGAGGAAGATTAGGTAATGCAGGAAATCGATGGTGAAGTACGCCATGCTGAAGTCCAGGACGGACGATTCCACGGCGGTGTTCGGAGAAGCGAAGGAGTGTGGGGCCGTTTCAGTGGCGCGTGGGGTCGTTAGCAGAGCGTGAGAAACCATTACGATTTACGAATGGCGGGAGTGCCGTGGAACAGAGACATTAAGCAGCTGGCGCCTAAATGGGATGATTTCCATGACCGGAAAATGAGGAAGTAACCGAATAGGTATACGGCGACGAATAGGAGGAGAAACGACGGAAGATTCGCCGGAGAAGAAGGATCAAACGATGCCGTCTCCATGTCTCTCTCTCTGTTTCAGAGATTTTTGAAGCTTTTTGCGAAGGCTGAATTTGGTTGGGGGTTTAAATTAAGTGGATAAAATGATCTGATGTGTCGAGGACTATGGAATGTACGGTGAATCTATAAGTGAAGCAATTAATCGCAGCCGTTGGATTAAAGGAGTAAGATCAATTTTAGTTTGACAGTGTTTGTATGTATTTAGCAGTGCGTGCTTACAAGTTATGCTCTGGTGCTTTTTTGGATATTCTTTTCGTATTAAAGGGATATTAACATTTTTTCACTTGTGAATAAGTAAAATTTACAGAAAAACATCACATGCGTTGTCTATTTTCTACCTTGCGGACAGCAAATGCGTTTTGAATGAGGCTCCTCGATGAGTTTATTTCGTCTTTGTAGGACCCACTTAAACTTTTTTCTGTTACTATTAAAAGGAACTCACCTGAACCTTTTCTCCGGGTTGTTTAACTTATTCATGTCAAATTCATTTTTTCCCAATTAAATATAAACTTGCGTTGACAACAAGCAAATAAAAATCATTTTGCACCATTCCCAGTTGAACTCCGCAAAGTGCAAATTGTTAAATTAAAATTGTATTTTATCCTGACTATAGTAATATTGTATTTTTTATTTTCATTAGGATTTCGACAAAAAGAAATAGTATCCGGCAGTTACCAAACCCGATCCACTCAAACCATCTTAAAAATTAATATATCAAGGGTGAATTGGTGATAATTGGTTATAAATTGATTATTATAATATAATAATGTTGCATAATGAAATCATAATACTCGATCGCTCTATTATTCAATGTTATTGGTGTATATTTTTCTTATAAATGAAAAAAAAAAAAAAGAATCAGTAAGCCTTTCAGTCACCCAATATTCGTCTAATTAATTTCTTAGACATGTTCCATTTCGAAATATTTTATAAATTCGCACATTGACAAGATATGTTACTTGTAAAAGAAACTTGAAGAAGAAAGGAGGAGAAGAAGAAGAAGAACAACAAGAGAGGATGAAGAATGTTATGGTGGTTATTGATGAGAGCAACTCAAGTTATGATTTACTCGTTTGGGTCCTTGAAAATCTTAAAGATACCATTGACAGCAACAAACTTTTGATCTTTGCAAAACAGCCACGAAGTTGCGTTACTCCTATCGCACTATCTTCATCAGTGGGCTTAATAGCGATAGGGTAATAATCGGATGTCTTCTGAGAGACAAGAGTTTAGGAATATGCAGTTTTCCTTGTCGGGAGTTTACCTTTGTAAATCTCTTTTATCTACTTTTTCCATCAAACTATATCTATATTTCTTTTTTTGAGCCTGTATTACTTTTATCTATATCTTTTGCATGTAAGAATTGATCATTTAAAGCTTCTGAGGATTGTCACCCTTGATTTCAACGATGGAACTAATTGACTGTGCGTTAATGTGGCAGCGTATCACAATTCCAGAGATTCTGGAAGATGCGTTGTTCAAGAAAAATTACAAACCAGCTGTTTTTTAGAGGAGAAAGAAGAAGCAAACTTGGATGATGTGAAGGCTGTTTACTGAATCTGAGAACGTGATGATTAAGCGGTTTGTTTTCTTTTCCTTATTAGTTATTAGTTACTTGAGTAAATGTCCATAGCAATCTGTTATTTATGAGCAGGAGCATCATGTCAAAAAAAAAAAGAAAGAGGAGCAACCAACTTCAATGAATGGCTGTCGAGAGCTCTGGATCTCGGGAGTTTGTTTGAAGAAGAAGCAATACTTACTTGCTTGAATTCTCCAGGTAAATGCAGATATGTAAAGATAGTTTCAGGTTTTAGTC
Organism: Isatis lusitanica; assembly: GCA_900406415.1. Classification (NCBI taxonomy): domain Eukaryota; kingdom Viridiplantae; phylum Streptophyta; class Magnoliopsida; order Brassicales; family Brassicaceae; genus Isatis; species Isatis lusitanica. The sequence continues at coordinate 7,881 of OVBB01003195.1, forward strand.
TTGCCGCATTATATTTTTATTACTCAAGACCGTTTAGTCCAGCTACAGGCGCTGCAAATGATTTAGTCCAGAAGATTGAAGAAGCTTCTAAGCCTCTTGGTTTTCGATATTTAAAAGAAAAAGAAAAACTATAAGGTAAACCGATCGTGTGAAACCCTAACAGCAGTTGAGATGGTCTCTCCTTTGTTTTAAACAGCTTCCTGTTAGAGTAATTAATCACAAACACAAGAAGATGGAAAGAAAAACAAAATCTTAAACCAAAAAACACTAAAAATGAATTCTCTAGCTCGGTTCAAACCCTAACGAGTCCTCCTTCCTATTGATAGGAAATCCTCAAAACCACTTATAGAAGAATTATCAATTAGAGTAGAGTAGTAAAGTTCTAGTTAGCATGATTATTATCGTCCGTGTTGGTCACTTCCTCGCGGTGTGGAAGTTTCGTTTTATGGATATTGAATAATTCAAGTTACCACTACTTTCTTTGTACACAGATGAGACCCGAAAACGTGAATGCGGGGAGGAAGGGAAACCTAAAAGTGGCGACTGAGGTACATTATGAACTCATGACTCCTTTGAGTTTTGAGTATAGTAAATTAGAATCTTAATCTAAATTGACCTTGGAATTAAAGAAGTGACATAGTCTATAATGTTTTGTAGAAATTCCAAGTATCACCGTCTCTTCATATTGGCCCAAGTCCGGAAAACTAAAGGGAATACATTAGAGTTGTATAAGATGATAATAATATCCAATATTATATTTTACTCTACGATGATGTTCTTTCAAGGACCGTTTCTAATATATGTTCAATCTACTTCCTTTGTAGTTCTACAAACCAAATAATTTATCAGAAGCGAATCACCTTGAGACAAAACCAATCACGCTGTTTCAAGCCATGTATAGACAAGTGTTTACCGTTTTTGTTAGCTACAAACGACTGACTGTGCAAGTGTAGATTTAAAACTCGAACGCTTAAAAGTCGTGAAACGGCACCGTCTGTTCGTCGGAATCATCGTTCTTTCCCTCTTTTCTTCCACCGGGGACGAGCGAAACCTAAAAAAAGTGCCACTGCACAAGCGATGGCCTTTGAGGCCTCTCGCCAGTGCTTTTGTTCGTTCACGCTTCTGCTACCCTTCTATATCTTCGGCGGCGACAGGGGCTTTCCCGTTGACGAGGTTGAACTTGGAGACGACGCTGAATGATCTGCGTTCCCATGTGAAGGCTACTGATTTTGTGGGGATTGACCTTGAGATGACTGGCGTGACGAGCGCCCCGTGGCGAGACTCCTTGGAGTTTGACCGCTACGACGTCCGACACCTCAAAGTCAAAGACTCCACCGAGAAATTCGCCGTCGTTCAGTTCGGCGTCTGTCCCTTCCGCTAGCACTCAGTCATTCGTTTCACACCCGTTAGTCTCTCTCCCTTTCTAGCGTTATGTGTTCTTCATTTCCAATGGAGTTTGATTCGGTTCGTTTTTGGCAGGCACAATTTCTTTGTATTTCCTCGTCAAGAGCTCACATTTGACCCACCAGCTCATGAATTTCTCTGCCAGACGACATCCATAGGTTTCCTTGCAAAGTATCAGTTTGATTTCAACGCCTGCATCCATGAAGGTGCCTCCTTTCTCCTTTTTCATTTTAATTTTCTATGCTTGTTTTACATACCAATTTTTGATGTACTCGTCATGTGATATATGCATATTTGAATAATCCCAGGAATCTCTCTCTTATTTGTCCAGACGACAAGAGGAAGAGGCAAGTAAGCGTTTGGAAATGCTATACGACGAGGCAAGTAAGCGTTTGGAAACAGATGATTTCAAGTTGGTGCGATTGGCGGATATGTTCTTTTTGCTTCAAGGATGAAGAAAATGCTTAACGAATGGCGGTCTGAGCTCTTACATGGTGGGAATGCATCCTCTGAGTCTCCGCTGATCTCAAATGGATCGACCCAGAGTACTGAAACTGTGTTCTACCACATGCGTCCAGCTCTCAGTCTCAAGGGTTTCACGTCTCATCAGCTCAGAGTTATTAAGTTGGTTATATACTCTTTTGTTCTGAGATTGATTTATCTTCAGACTGGTTTTATTTATTTATTTAAAGTTTGGCTCCGGATTTGGCTGTGCAGGTTTTAGGAAAGCATACATGCATGCGACTGATGAGAGTTCCTCTTCGGTAGACTTTGTTGTGTACACTGATTCAGAGTCCGACAAGGAAAATCTCATGG
>OVBB01003199.1:0-10093 GCA_900406415.1 Isatis lusitanica
TTGATACGTGTTGGTATAATCCAAGTTTGAAAGAAAATAGGGCAGAAGTTAAGCCGACTTATGAAGTGGAGAGTCTGCTACAAATTTTAGAAATTTTGGGAGTGGCGGAAGAAAAGGTAGCTTCATTTTAATTGTGCTGATATTTGTCGGCAAATCGATGATATATTGTAAGTTGCGATAGATATATTTGAAAAATCGCTCATATAAGTTCATATACTAAGATATAGAACAAAAAATAACGCTACTATACAAGGTCATTCACGTGTTATAATGCGTGAATTAAATATACGTATATAAATAGTTTCTCAGAGTGATGCGATGTCATGTATGATTAGTGTAACAACTAGAGGTGAATGAAGGATGTTAACGTTTTTATTTGAGTTAGACAAGAATCTCCCGCAGAAGGATGAGCCACGGTATGTTGCTTATACAAATGGTTTTATCGAAGGGGATTTAACAATTTGTATGGGTGACAGAGTATTTTTTCAAAAATCATGTATGAAGGTTGCAGAGCTGGGCATTTATTTAGGTCAGTGGATGGAACAAGTTCAACACGGGCAAAACGTGCCTATGAAATATGAAACGGCTGACCGTGAAGAGGTCATTCTTGGCTTATTCTATGAAGAGGATCATAACCAATGGAATGTTTCTTCCAGCTGGCAAGAATTTGAACTTCAAGAGCGTATCTCTACTGAAACATTAGTAGAGAGCGTTCAATGCTATTTATATGAGCTAAATAAGGAACTGCGTGCGATAGAATATCCTGTGACGTTTGATCAGTACTTAAGAGGAGAGCGAATGATGCAGCTTTCTTACAAACGACCGTGTGATAGCAAAGCAGATACGACGCCGATAGAGGTTTATAATGGAAGCGAGCAAGTAGGCGTAGTAAGGGGCTATTATAAAAATACGCTGATGAGAGTGCTGGATTTTATTCCGAAAATTGGTAGTAATATCATTTATGAAATAAAGGATATTAAGAACAATATTCGCGTCATTGCAAAGGATGTAAGTAGGCAGCGCCAAAGAAAGATTTTAGTAACGTACATCGATAATAATGATGCAGAGCATAAAATACTTGTATGTGACGGAAAGTTATTGGATGCAAATTTTATATTTACCTTTACATATAAGGCAGAAGAATATGTTGTTCATAAAACTTCATTTGGAATGGGAAAATTATTACGAAAAGGCTATTTAATCGCAGATTGGAATATTCGTCTTGAGGAAGATATGTATTACATCGAGATGAATGCATATGATGGAGATTACATGGAGGATCAATACTTACTATTAGGCGTATTTCATGCGGTTTTATATGGATAATCGATGAGAAATACCGTCATTCTTCTTGGAAAGAATGACGGTATTTTTTATTTATCCTCAAAAATAAAAATCTCATCAATCGTACTATGAAGTGCCTTCGCTATATCGTGAGCGAGTTGCAATGAAGGATTATACTTACCTTTTTCAAGGTGGCTAATTGTTTCACGGCGTACACCAACTTGCTTCGCTAAATCTTCTTGTGTCATGTTCAATTTTGCGCGGTATTCTTTTATCTTCGTTACGAACGCCATGGTGCATCTTCCATTTCATCAACAGGTTTATCATAAAAGAACATAGAAAAACCGAACGTAATAATGAGTGTGCCGAAAATAAGAGCGATATCAATTTCTTGTAGCGCCGGGTTTGGAAATAACATTTCAATAAATATAATGATAGCGGTAGTTAGTAATGTAACGATAAATGCATTGCGACACGATTTATTGACAATTTGTTCAAACAGTTCATCGTGTTGAACTGTTCTATACGATGTGAAAAAGGAGAAGAAACAGAACATAGTAAACAATCCTTTTTCATAAAAAAATCCGAGGAAACCGAAGAAACCGAGAAATCCTAAATATTTTATCCAAGTTGTTTTCATGATAGGTCCTCCTTACGTTGTTAGAAATAAGTCACGTTATGTTACAAATATATCACAATTGGATAGGAATGGTAATAATAGTTTTCCAGTTTGCTTCATAATAATAGTAAAAAGAGGAAATATGCTGCGAAATAAAGAGGATAATATTGTAAAATGGTTGTAAGGAGGGGGAGGAAGAAATGCTAACTTGGATCATGATCGTTGTATTACTTGTAGTGATTACTGTCATTGCGACGGTGTTAATTGGGCGGAATGGTGATGCAAATTATAGCAAAGCGACAAAGGGGAATATTAAACGATTAACAATGATTTATATTATACTAGCTGTCGTTTTAGTTGTTGGATTAGGGGTGTATATTTATTTTAAAGGTTAAATAAACTGAAAAATGTAAAAATCTTAAAATAGAAGTATGCTATAATATCAATATAGTTATTTGGTAATTAAGGAAAGGATTGGATGGAATGATTGAAATTACGAATGTGTCAAAAAGTTATAATGGGTCTACCTATGCAGTAAAAGATTTAAGTTTATCTGTACCTAGCGGCGAAATCTTTGGATTTTTAGGACCGAATGGTGCGGGTAAATCCACGACAATTAAGATGATTACTGGCATTCACGGGGTGGACAAAGGGACGATTACGATTAACGGAAAAAATATTATGGAAGAGCCGATGGAAGCGAAGAAGACGTTTGGTTATGTGCCGGATAGCCCAGATATGTTTTTACGTTTAAAAGGAATTGAATATTTAAACTTTATGGCTGATATGTATGAAGTGCCGAAAGAAGTAAGACAAGAACGAATAGAGTCTTTAGCGAAGAAGTTTGATCTTTATAATGCATTATCTGATCAAATTCAAAGTTATTCGCACGGTATGAGACAAAAAATCGTTATTATTGGTGTGCTCGTGCATGAACCAGATGTATGGATTTTAGATGAACCGTTAACAGGGCTTGATCCGAAATCTGCATATATTTTAAAAGAAATGATGAGAGAACATGCGGATAAAGGAAAGATTGTATTTTTCTCTACACACGTATTAGAAGTAGCGGAAAAAATATGTGACCGGGTTGCTATTATTAATAAGGGGAATTTGCAGTTTAAAGGAAATTTAGATGAAATGAGAGATCATTTTAAATCCAATGAATCACTTGAAAAAATGTTCTTGGAGATGACGGGCAATGAGTAAAATTTGGACGTTAACGAAGGTACTATTAAAGTTAAATTACGCAGATTTTATAGCAGATAAGAAGAAGCGATGGGCGTATTTATTTTCATTTGCAGCTATTTTATTTGTTGGATTTTTAATATTTGGTTCGATGACGCACGGAATGTATGAAGGTCTGAAACAATTAGGGCAAGGGCCGGGAATGATTATTGCAATGGGACTTGCGATTGCGAGTATATGGGTATTTTTAATGAGTATAACGAACATTTTAACTGTATTTTACTACAGCAATGATATTGAAATGTTACTGCCGTTACCATTAAAACCAGCGCAAATTATTTCGGCAAAATTTTTAACGGTATTAATTACACAATACGTAATGAGTTCATTCATTTTATTACCAATCTTCATTACGTACGGTTTAAAAAGTGGCGCATTTATTACATATTACATATATATGATTTTTATTTACTTACTCTTCCCAATCGTGCCGTTAGTATTAGCTTCGTTACTGATGACAATTATTATGAGGTATACAAATATAGCGAAAAATAAAGATCGAGGAAATATATTTATTGGAATCGTAAGTATATTATTTATTGTAGGAATTAACGTATTTATGCAGTGGAGAAATAAAAGTGCGTTTTCTGGAGATGGGGCTGCGGAATACCTTGTAAATAATCAATCTTCTCTTTTAGTACAAATGACAAATTATTTTCCAACTACATATTTTGGAGCAGTGGCATTAGTAGAAAATGCAAATTGGAAGGGACCTTTATATGTAATAATCTTTGCAGTTATTTCATTTGTCTTCTTTGTGTTGTTTTATTACATAGCAGAGCGTACATATTTAAAAGGGGTTATTGGACTTTCAACGAGTACAGCAAAGAAACAAGTTATTTCGGCGGAAGGTTTACAGAAATCAACAGTACAAAGTTCGCATTTAAAAGCGTATGTGAAAAAAGAATTTAAAACGTTATTCCGTACACCACAATTTTTCTTAAATTGCATTGTACAAACTTTCGTTATGCCAATTATGTTGTTCTTTATTTTATTTGTGCAAGATGGAAATTTAAAGTTTATTACAGAGTATATTAACAATCCAAAGACAACAGGATTTGCAATNAAAGACAACAGGATTTGCAATTGGTGTTGGTCTTTGTGCATCGTTATTTTTAATGGGTAGTAACGTCATTGCAACAACGTCATTTTCGCGAGATGGAAGCTCTTGGTTTGTGAATCGTTATTTACCAGTAAAGGCTTCGGATATCTTTTTTGCGAAAGCAATCACTGCTTGGTTAATTAATGTGATCATTTTAGCAGTATTCGGTATTACGATGGCAGTTGTAGCTGGGATTTCTCCAGTCTTTATGATACTGTGGTTTTTACTAAGTGCGAACGGGTTGTTATTAATTAATTTAATCGGAACACGCTGGGACGCGCAAACTGCAGATATTCATTGGGATACAGAGCAGAAATTATTTAAGAGCCGATATACCACTTTGTGGAATTTTTTAGCTAATATTTTAATAGCTTTAATTATTGTGGGGGGAGTAAGTGTATTATACTTCTTCCTTCATGTCGGACTGTGGGTTATGTTTATCGTTTTATTTGTAATGTTTACGATTGTAAATTATATCTTTATTAAAATGTTAAAATTAGGTGCTGAACGTATACTGTCAAATATTCAATAAGAAGATAGATCCTCTGTATTCATGCAGGGGATCTGTGTATAGATGGAGGAGAAAAAGGTGAAGAAAATAGCAATTGTAACAGGGGCAACTCGTCTGAATGGAATTGGTGCAGCTGTATGCAAGGTGCTTGCTCAAAAGGGGATAGACATTTTTTTCACGTACTGGCCAAAGTATGATAAAGCGATGCCATGGGGAATGAGTGATCAAGAACCCTTTTTGCTGAAAAAGGAAATTGAAAGTTACGATGTTCGATGTGAAATGGCAGAAATCAATTTATCGCAGTCTTATTCGCCAAATCGTTTGTTTTATATGGTATCAGAACGGTTAGGTGATCCATCTATTCTAGTTAATAATGCAGTATATTCTACTCATACGAGAATTGAGGAATTAGATGTAGAGCAGTTGGATAAACATTATACAGTTAATATTCGGGCTACTATGCTATTAAGTTCATTGTTTATAAAACATTATTCACTTAAAACGGGCGGGAGTATTATTAATCTTACTTCANACCAGTAGCGATGGAGAAGGGGATTACTGTTAATGCCGTTGATCCAGGACCAACAAATACAGGGTGGATTACAGAGGAATTAAAACATTATTTAGTATGGAAATTCCCGCAAGGTAGAGTTGGAGAAACAATGGATGCTGCGCGCTTAATTTCTTTTTTAGTAAGTGAAGAAGCGAAATGGGTTACTGGGCAAGTTATTCACTCGAATGGTGGTTATTCATAAAAATATTATGTTAACAAATGTTGAGAAACAAAAAACGAAAGGAAATTTTATTTTTTTGTATAAATAAAATGTCAAGAAAGATAAAAATTTGATAGAAGAGTATATCGTCATATAAAGATAGTAATTCTTAATGTGACAATATACTCTTTTTCTTTTACTTACGAGCAGAAAAATGAAGTAGAAGAAACTCGAATATTAAAATGAGTTTATCAGTTTTTGTCCGTATTATTATGAAGATTACTGTCGGAAAGATGGTAATTCGTATGAAAAGGGATTTTTTAAGGGGAAATCGAATCGTAAAGGGGAGGATAAATAAAGTAAACATAGGGGGATTTATATGAAAATGAAAAAGGTCGCTATCGCATCGATAACAATTGGTACAATGCTTACTATGGCAGCTTGTAGTCCATCAGCAGATAAAGAGGCAGAAAAGAAAGAGCAAGTAACAGCGCAAAATGAAGGAGAAGCAAAAACGACAAGTGCAGATGAAGCGTCCAAAACAACGAAAGATACTGAAAAAGAAACAAATACTTCTTCAAATGAAAAAACAGATAAAGATGCAAAAAATACGAAAGAATCATCAGGAACAGAAAGTAACGGCAAAACGTCAACTCAAAATGAGAATGTGAAAACAAAAGAAAAAGAAACGACAGGAAAAACGAATGACCAAACGACTAGCGGGAAAACAGCAGATCAAAGCACAAGTACAAGCTCAAACACAAACAATAACGAAAAGACAACGAAAGATCCGAAGAAAAGTGTTGCTGTGAAAACGAACGTTAAAGAAGTTGTGGCATTAATTGATAGCTTGGACAAGCAGTTAGCTGCTAATCCAAAATTGGAAACAGTGAATAAGCTTGGCAAACAAATTAATGAAAAGTGGGACGTGATTGAAAAAGAGCTAGAAGCATCACATCCGACGGATTCTAAAACAATCGGTCAAAGTATGTATCCGTTAATTGTAGGAGCGGAGAAAGAAAAAATCGATATTAATAAAATGAAATCATTAACGACGAAAACGAAAAAAGATTTAAATCAGTTATTGACGAAACTTTCATAGTTTCAAAAGCCTACTCGTGTGAGTAGGCCTTTTTTAGGTTGTTGTAATGTGCACAGTATAACTTATTTATTATCATTTTCAATTACGATGCGAAAGGAACTGAATGCTTGTTGACTGATATAATCTTCTTCGCTAACTTTAAAAGGAAATGGAAAAGCAACGAGTTGAAAATTACTTTCCTGATCCACTGAAGGCAATGTGAAATTAAAGATTTGTCTTGTTTCAGGTGCAACCTTAGTATAAACGACTTTTCTATTGTTAAATATTTCAACTTGTTTCCAATCTTTAAAAGCTACGATTGCGTAAGTCATTTCATCATTCGTTTCATTACCGTTTGATAGGGTTAATTGCTTGCCTTCCTTTTCAAAGAAGACAGTTTGTAAGTTCTCTTCACGGTTCGTAACAAATAATGGTTCGTAAAGACCATCTTTTAAAATAGCATCTGGATCTATAAGGGAGAGTTTTATTTTTTCGTTTTCTTTCTGAAAAGGATGCATTGAATATNTTATTTAAGTTATTATCTTTTAATTTGTATTCAGGTTTTTTAATTATTAAAAAGGTTAATTCATTTCCATTAGGAGAGGTGTGTAAAGAGATTTTCGTAGTAATTGAACTGTTTGGTTTCATATCAAAAAAATAGTGTGATATTTCATTAGTAGTATCTTCTATTCTAAAAGGTTTTTGTTCGTAATCTTCTAGAACAATTAATCCATATTTTCGGTTTTCATTAATAGTATGTACGAATGATAATGTTACATTAATTTTATTATCCTCACTAGTAATTGTACTGCCATTGTTGATATGTTGGCCTTGATTATCCTTCAATCCGTAAGAAATAGTATTGGTTTGTTGCTCTCGTTTATTTTCTATGGAAAGAGGATGAGGTTGTATGATTGAAGTATTGAACAAAATATAAATTGTAAGTAATGAAATAAGTAAAACACCGCTAATAATATATATTTGTTTCATAAATAGCACCTCAATATATGTAAAGTATTAGAGAAAAAAGATATGCAAGATGCATATCTTTTTTCTCTTTCTTACCAGAAGGCTTTTGTTTCGTGATTTACATCATTATAACCACTTAATTTATAGGTATGATTACCGATAGCGTAATCATCTCCATAATAAACGCTTGTGTTGGTCGCTGTAGCATTTACAAAGGATGATTTTTTTGCACTATTACTTTTCGTATTTACTAATGAGCCATCGCCATTGAAAGTTCTTGCTTTTGCATAAACATAGTCTTCGGTCGTAGTTGATTTCGATTTCGCAACTGCATATGGGTTACCAAAAAAGGGAGTATATACGCTAATGTTAGAGTCATTCTTAGGTGCAGCTGCAACAGTCAAACTAGGAACACTAGATGTTTTTGTTGATTGAATTGTATCAAAGTCAACTAAAACGGGCTGCTTGTCTACAGTATCGACCTCTGAAGCACTTGCGTTATTAGTAAAACCAAAACCTAAAACCGCTAACCCTAAAGTTGTCACCGATAAAGATTTTTTCATATTCACTAATTTTCCCACCTTTTTAAATTTTTGAGTTCGAACTCAATTCAAACAATATATGAAAATTTCGAAACTCTCAATGGTTTATCCCATACTTAACTTTTCTTTTACTTTCGATTCAACATGTCTTCATTTGCAAAAAAGCGAATATATCTTCTAATGCTTAGCCAGCAAGGGATACAGGTTTAATTTTATGAAATTCGTGTAAATTTAAATCTATTCATGTCATTATCTCTGTTATTTTTAAGTTCATATGGGAAACTTATTAAAAAAAGGATGGTGACAAAAATGACAATCGATCGAATTTGTACAATTGGACCCGCAAGTAATAATAAAGAAACGTTAGCACAGTTAATAAAGAATGGTATGAAAATTGTTCGACTGAATTTATCGCATGGCACGCATGAAAGTCATAAAGACATCATTCGTTTAGTGAAATCATTAGATGACTCTATTAAATTTTTGGGTGATGTACAAGGTCCTAAAATAAGATTAGGTGAAGTGAAGGGAGAGCAAATTACACTTCAGGCAGGAGATTCTTTTATTTTACATACAAAACCAGTTACAGGGAGTAATACAGAAGCAAGTGTTGATTATGAAGGAATTGCGAATGATGTGAAAGTAGACAGTAGAATTTTGATTAATGATGGAGAAGTTGAATTAATTGTTGAAAAGATAAGTACGGACAAAATAGAAACAAAGGTTAAAACAGGTGGCAATATCTCATCTCATAAAGGAGTTAATTTACCAGGTGCGACTGTTCGTTTACCAGCTATTACAGAGAAAGATAAAAAAGATATTCAGTTTCTTTTAGAAGAGGATGTTGATTTTATTGCGTGTTCTTTCGTACGAAAACCTAGTCATATAAAAGAAATACGAGATTTTATACAACAGTATAAAGAAACTTCTCCAAGTTTAATCGCTAAAATAGAAACGATGGAAGCAATCGAGAATTTTCAAGATATATGTAAAGAAGTAGATGGAATTATGATTGCAAGGGGCGATTTAGGAGTAGAGTTACCATATCAATGTATTCCCCTTTTACAGAAAATGATGATTCGTGAATGTAATCGAACGAATACATATGTTATTACAGCAACACAAATGCTTCAATCTATGGTAGATCATTCTATTCCAACAAGGGCTGAGGTGACTGATGTGTTTCAAGCTGTACTGGACGGGACGAATGCAGTTATGCTTTCAGCTGAAAGTGCATCAGGAGAACATCCAATCGAAAGTGTGAGAACATTACGTCTCGTTTCAGAATTTGCGGAGCATATTAAAAAAGATGGACCTTTTGCGATGAAAGATGTACTGCAATTACTGCGTGAGTCTCTGGATGAGTAATAAATAAAAAGAGGGCGGATATGCATCCGCCCTCATGTTTTTCATTCATACTATTCTTGCTCTTGCTCATCCAAAATCTTTTCAAACGCAGCAGATACTTTATCAAACTCTTCATCATTTTCAATGTATGAAAACTCATTATCTTCTTCTACTTTTAAAAAGAAAATATCAATGTCTTCCTCAGTTTCTGTTTGGATATCTTCAACAAAGGCAACTGCAATATATTCTGCGCCTTCGACATCCATCGCTCCAAGTACTTCTACTTCTTGCTCTTCGTTATTCTCATCACTAAGAGTAAACACTTCGCCAACTTCAATATCAGACATATTCATTCTCCTCCTGTTCGACTCTAAAAAATAGAGCGCTCAAACTGTATACATACTAATATATCTTTCCATGAAAAATCAAATTCATACATAAGAAAAACGACTGATAGTTCTTTAGTATAAGTATCCAGCTATTAGGAGCATTATTTGTGTGTGCTATATTACTTAATCCATTCAACAATTGTATCCATAGTCTGTCTTGTTTTATCACGCTTTGGCTCTTCTTTACGGTAACCAAAGGCAACCATAACTGATGCTTCAAAGTTATCGCCTTGTATAATGCCTTCTTGACGAAGTAAAGAATCTACTTCCTCTTTATCAAATCCTTCT
>OVBB01003200.1:0-10092 GCA_900406415.1 Isatis lusitanica
GTTCTTTCTTTTCTTAAGTTAAGCTTTGCGTTTTGAGGTCTAGGTTAAGCCATTGAGCATGTTCCATTGCTTGCCTATTTATACTCTTGTGTTGAGACCTTAGCCGCTTATCTAATCTTTATTCTAAAACTTTCTAAGTTAGATCACTCTTCTCTGATGTGTAATATTCAGAGGAAAACCTTGAAGTAAACCTTTGTGTGTCATATCATTTGTNCATCTTTCATTCTCTCACAAGTCCACAGTCGATCCCTATTCCATCTTGTTCCTTGGGTACTTGAATCTTCTTTTGGTACCAACTTGTTTAACCATATCAGTCACGAGTTCATAGCCTGTCAAAGTCTACTCCTTGGGAAGAATCGTGTTAGGTATAATACTCATAAGAGAGCCTAAATGCATCATTTGTTGTGAGGCTTGTGAATAAAGTTTGCATGTACTATCTGTAAGTGTTTTCATGCCTTTGCATCTGATGGATGGGTGACCTCTACATCTTATGTAGAATGTTGTGCATGCCATCTAATTGACGCCGACGTCCTTTCCGGTTGGTACAACCATTTCAGTCTTTCAGTTATTGAAAAGTATCACATCTGTTGGTACGGGACAAGGGTCCTTCCATTAGTTGGTTGGAATCTCAGCTTGCCACAAAATCAAAATTCCTGCAGCTTGTCGTCATATTTCCAAAATATCATGCAAATGTTAATACAAACATCAATCATTTATGATTGTAACCTAACAATCGCGACCCACCTCTGTATTTCATAGTAATTTTCAGCAGAAAGATTATGAGATAGCTTGAGTAGTTCAGCCCATGAATCCATGAAAATCTCCCTTAAGTTAATATCAGTTTTGATTGTCATCATCGTAGATGTCAAAGACAAGTTAGACTGCCCTTCTCTACATCCTTTGTTGACTGACTGATTTGCAGCATCTAACATATCATAAATTTCGTTTTGCTTCTAAGTTCGGTCCTTCCCTACTATCATCGGCATATGTAGTTGTAATTTCCTGGAACGCCTTTGTAATCATATCGTGAAACCTACTCTCCTGGTGATAACCTTCATTATTCCTAAATATATCATTTTTGTAACCATAATTATTCAATAGCTTGACTCGTATTACTACATCATGCAACATCACTTCCCCCATGGCTAAACCATATGTAATAGTTTGCCATAAATAATCTATTATATAAATTTATCTTCACCATGTCAATTTCCAAATATTTTTCATTCCCACACTTTCTACAAAACATAATATTTTACTGTTTTCTCTCACCAATGGATCATTTTTGGCCTGGTAAATAGATGCCCGCAACCCGTCCCGATACTCCCGTGTCACCTCTCCGGTGTACGGATTTCTATGCTTGTACATCCATGTCCTTAATGGATGGACACTCGAAACCATTTTTAGGACTTCAACTCAGAATATATTAACCACTCTTTTTATATAAGTGTTTTTAGAAGTATTGTTGTTGTGTTTACAAATGAACGCAAACACATCTATTTATAGGATATGAGAAAATTTTTAAGATGGATTTATGATAGATTTGTGACGGAGACCATATTGTGATGGATTTGCGACGAAAATGCAAGTGGAGGTTTGTCACAATAAGTTAGGTATAACACACTTCCCACGTGCTGTACCTAAATCAGGGTTGTTAAACTCTTCACAAATCCGTCACAAATTGTCGCAATGATGTTGCAACCATTGCGATGGAGAAAGTTACTCACCACTCCATCGCAATTTGCGACTATTTTGCGACGCATGTCCTCCTTATCGGTGTGTCATCACAAGTTCATTGCAAATCTGTGACGGGTTAATTTTATCGCAAATGTGAGACTGATTTGCAACGGGTTGTCTTTTCGAAGCAAATGTGTCGCATGTCCATCACAAATTTGCGACGTCACTTTTCCTTTATAATTTTTCGTCGCAAATTTTCGGTTTTCTTGTAGTGCAAACTTCATGTGATGCTCACAAGTCCATAAATTAATTCGTTTTCCCACATTTTCACAAGTCCATAAATTCATGCGTTTTCGCAAGTCCATTTTATCTCCTTCCTTTCTCTTATTTTCAATCTCAATGGAACACACTGATTTTTTTTTTCCATTCATCATTTGCTACAATTCTTTTGTTTTGGTACGTTTCATAAACTGTGAATGTTTCCATGAATAATCGTCTTCCTAGTAAAGATGTATAAAATATTCTCTGCCACTTAAGTTTTTCTGAAAGTTTCAGTCTGCTTTTTATCTTCCTCCATAATGTCATCTTCACTTTCAGTTATACTGATTTTTTTTCTTCTAATTTTTAGTTTTTCTTATGTAACACATGCCGTAACATGTTGTTGATTTATTTCTCAGAAATACGATTTGTTTAAAAATAACACGCTCTTTCTTTCAAACAATTTGATAATTGATCTGTCTTCATCTCTGAATTGATCACCTTTTAATGAGTACAAATATAAAAAGTGAACTTATAAAGAAATGACAAGAAGAGTTGATAAGAGAATGTGCTAGATATACTTACATATGAAAAGAATCTATTTGATCAACAAAGAAGTGGAACAAATGCATTTCAATGTTGGCAATGACAAATATGATATCTTTCTGTCGTTCGATAATTGATACAGTTTCACTCACCATATTTACATTCTCATCACTAGTACATCAATTATTCTATTAGTTGTTTAGTCCAAAACAAAATATTGAAAAAAACAAGCAAGACTTTTCCTATTAAACTTTTATTTTATTATAAATAATTAACATATTTATTGTTGTTTCTTTTTAATGGCCAAGTTTCTAATACAATATATATGTAAATTAAAGTTGTTAAAATTTTATACGCAATAGAACGTACAAAGACAAGCTGAGCCGAAATACGCAATCGGGTTGGATTGGAGGAGACAATCTCGCGGGCCGCGCCGCCCTAGGTCAAAATCGGCGGCTGGAGAATGACTTCTCAACGTCCCACATTGCTAAGACGAACACTCGAGACCCTAGACTACTTAGTATAAATATTCATCTTTGTACTTACTTTCAAATCATCCATACTTCTCGTACTTTACGGCTTAGGCTTTTAGTCTTGCATTTTGGCTTACAAACATTGTACGAAAAGTCTATTCGATAACAAGTCAATAAAATTCTTTTTACGATCTCTTTTCTTGAGTTCTTCCCAGAAATCTCGGAATCCCCCAATTTACTTTATGAAATCGATTGTATGAGTTTCGGTTCCCACATTTATCTCTCTTTGCAAGTATTTCCTTTGCATTTCTCCTTCTTTATAATACTTTTTATATTTAAATCTATATATATATAAAGAAATATATCATCTCTTCTCCTTCTACCACCTAACCAAACTCTCCATAAAAAATCGACACGTCAGCGCCTCTATTTAGCTTCAAGTTTTAAAGTTTCACCGACATGTCCACGTTTCAAATTTTCACTAACACACAAAGCCCAAATTAGTGGTAGTTAACAGATCAAAACCAAACATTTTCCCAAAAGCTCAAACTCAAACCTTTACTACTACTACAAACAAATGGTGAAGTTTATATTCATCATTTGAACAAGAAATAATAATGAAATAATACATGTTGAACATGTCAAACTATCTATATATATAAAGAAATATATCATCTCTTCTCCTTCTACCACCTAACCAAGCTTTCCCTAAAAAATCGATACGCCAGCTCCTCTATTTAGCTTCAAGTTAATAAGTTTCACCGAAAATCCACGTTTCAAGTTTTCACTAACACATGAAACCCAAATTAGTGGTAGTTAACAGATCAAAACCAAACATTTTCCCAAAGCCCAAACTCAAACATTTACTACTACTATAAACAAATGGTGAAGTTTGTATTCATCATTTGAACAAGAAATAATAATGATAATAAATGTTGAACATGTCAAATTCCATTTCAAATCTAATTAATTTACAAAATTCAAACACAAAATATAAATAAACAATAACACCTCAGTGATCAAGATGAGAAAGCAAAAAACATCATAAAAAGACAAAATATTAATAATTAGAAGCGAAAATAACAAACTAGCAATTGAAATAATTCACAAATAATTCATAAAAAAGAAACAAATATAACACATATATTCACCATAACCCCGCATGGATCATCCCTAGTATTAAATAAAAACAGCTATATGAAAGTTTATGGGTTAATCATGAAGATGGGTTTAGCAGCTTCTTCACATGGCTAGAAGTTTAAGATGGTTTTTCTCTTAAAGATATTTTGGTAAATATCATATATGACAAATCTACTATACACAAATAATAATTTGTAAATTACAGAATATTACAGAATCTACAGAATCTAACAATTATTGTAAATTTAAAAATTCTAAATATTATATATTTGATAGTAATTTTTAAATCATAAACACTACAAAATTTTATCCGCAAAAATATTAGTTCCCGGGTTCATCATCAGGATAGAATCTAATGATTGATAAAACTGGGAAGCAATTGTTACCTCAACTGTGTATAGGTTGAAGCACAACTGGTAAACCGTACTGAGGTTGAAGTATGAGGTGATCAGCCAGCGTGTGCTTATACTCTCTGGAGAGACTAAGCCTGAATCTTTGTTGGAGTTTGGATCAAGAACCGAAAGGTTAGCTTCTTGCTTCATCTTCCTCATCTCGCGGAGGTTTCCGTGCAGGCAGTGGCGGACGTAGGTTGATGTGAATGGGGTCACGTACCCCCGACTAAATTTCGAAATTCTTTAAGTAATTGCATGATAATTTTATTTGGTTAACTCAAGTTCTATAATAGTGTCCCCAGTTAATACAAATTTTGTAATAGTACCCCCAATTAAAAGTTCTTCTAGATCCGCCGCTGCATGCAAGATCCTGTATTTTGGGCCAGAAATTCCTTGTTTCTTGAATTTTATTGTTATCATCTTCATATATCTTCGGAACTACAAGGAGCAGAAGAGCTAGTGCTAAGAGAGTGGTCGTGCTCAGATGCTCCATTGTAAGAACAACATTTTTTTTCTTCTAATTGATTGTTGAAGTGGGGCTTGGCAATGTGAGGTCAGTGACTTCTTGTGTGTTGTGATAAGCACAAAGACTTGTCTTTATTTACGTTCTGAGAATCTAATGCACCTAACACAACTAGACACGTATGAGTTATGTTAAGACAACTTGGACATCTGAAAATAACTTTTTTATGGAAGACCATAATTAAGAAAAACAAATTGTGGTGGAAACAGTAAACAAACGATTTTCTTTTTTCATGTATAATTTTTATAGAGCAAGATTGATTATGAGGTCATTGCTTATGCAATAATCTTATCTTCTCGAAGCTTACAAGTAAGAAACTGAGTTATAGATGCTGTTTTATATGATACACGCAGATAATCTTATAAAGGTTACTCAATGTCTCCAAAGGGCAACAACGTTTAATATAAAAACTAAACTCCGATCCATTTTTGTTTTGGAATTTTGCTATTTTCTGTCATAAAATCTGATAGACTTTGTTACCTATTTATTTATTTTTGGATTTTGGTGATCTGATGGAGTTAAAAGAAAGTAGCAAACTTTCCTTACTTGACTAGTTTTTCGCTCACGCTACGCGTAGAGATTTTTTAATAATTTTTTTCATAAAAATATAAAATCAATAATACATGTTGAAATATTATTTTTATATTCATAATAGTATAATATAATATATGTAATCACTAAATTTATATATTATCAATGAATCAGTTATTTATATAATTTTTATTTAACATGTTTGTCACTTGAATTATTTTAAATAAATAACTTATAGTTTTTTCCTATATTTAACAATATTCTAGTTTATATTTATAAATTATATATATTACATCATAAAACTATTTTAAAAATTTTCTTATGGTTTAATAATGAATTATAACATTTTCTGTAACCTCAATATTTTGTGAATAATTCATTATTTTCTATCTATAAGTATTTTTTCAACGTATATATTACACCTTATAAATATTTGGATATTAGACTATTCTAACATTTTAAATTCTCAAATCTATTTAGAAATACATAAATCCCATTTTGAAAATATTTTATTTTTCTTATTTGAAGCCTTTTTCGTTATATATTTGTTAAAAAAACTATGAAAAGAAATATGGTTTTAAACTCACCTCAAAATCTACATAATTCTCAATATTTAACTAATTTTATAGCCTCAAATTTTCTTAATAAGAAACTAAAATATTTTTACAAAACCCACATAATTTTAAATAGAGTAATACAATATAATATTTCAGATTTTTTGAATTTTGATGTTTAAAAAGTGATATTTATATTTTACTGTGGAATATTAACTTTAAAAAAAGTTTCAATTTCCACAATAAATTCAATGTTGTTGACAAACTTTAAATTTAAGAAGTTAATGATAATTATTAGTACATCATATAACAATTAAAGTAAATGTAAACACTCTAAAGCATGCTAATAATTTCTTATATCAATCATATTTTTTCTCTGAAGCTCTAAAGGAACTCTTATTATTTTAATTTTAAAAATTTATCAAATCTTTTAATAAATATCATAAACTTAATATGTTCTTTTTTGTTTAAGTTTCTCTAATTCTAATGTTAAAACTATCATTATCTTACTAATTCTAGTCATTACATTCTTCAACTTGTTATATTAAGTTATCAATAGGTTATGTATTTTTTATTTTTGTAACCAATCAAAAATTATTAAAGATTATCCAAAATAATAACTAAATATTTCGAATTAAATTATTACATTTAGTTTAATATTAGATGAAATAAAAAATTAGTAAATCAGTGTTATAAGCACTTGAAAGTCAAGTGAAGTGAATGAACAAATTTTTTTATTAGTTTCACAATTAATTACAATACTGCATAATCTATAATATAAAATTAATCAAATAATAATAAAATAATTAAAGTATATATTTTTTCAATATAATCTCATATCCATTATATTCAAATCCTAAAAGGTTAAAATATATGATATTTAGATTTAAATTATAAAAAAGAAAAATCAATTAAAGCTCTAAAAATAAAAAAAATTATATATCCAAGATATATTTAATTATTTTAGATTAACTTATCTTATATTTTAAAATAGAAAGTATATTAATCTAATATTAAGTTAATTTTTTGTTTAATTTAAATCCATAGATAATTTCATTATCTTATGGATCTTTCTATTATAAAATTATAAAATTTAGAATCTTTCTTTAATTCAAATGTTGATGTGGAAAGATACTATTGGTTATTTTAAAATTAAAATCTTATGTGGACACCTTTAGAGCACTATAGCTTCAACTTTTATATATTAATAGATTATTGAGAAATTGCTAGAAATACCATTTTATTTATACACTTTTATAAAAGGAAAATTAGTTGCCAGCTACACGAACTAGTAGCCATCACATGACTACACATCTAGACAAAATGAATGTATCAAAAACTACACGAACGATATGTCACACATAACGACATGTGTACATTAGATAATGTATGGTGCCAACATCATGATCTTATATCAAACTACACAAACTATAGTTTCGTAAAAAATAATACATGAACTACAGATTATACATAATTTTTTATACAATACATGTAACCATGTGGTGGCTACTAATTCGTGTAGCTAGCAACTAGTTTTCCTTTATAAAAATACACTGCTTTCTATTCTCTACAAAAGACACTAATTCATTTAGGATAAAATGACTGTGTTACCATTAATTAATTAACTAATACAAAAAACATAAATCCTTTCTATTCTGAGAAGATTACCTAAAAGCATACTTTGTATGTCTTTCTTCCCAAAAAACGAAGATTACCTCCTTTAAAGTAACTCTTCTTGGTCGTGGACACTATCTTATGGACATTGTTACATTGACGTGTACGCCCCATTGTTACATTTGTCGTGTACGTCCATTATTACGTAACATTTTTACTTCAATTTTGTTTTCTCCTTAATCTCGAAGCTCATCCATGTTTTTTTCTATGTTCGTGCACCTCCTTCTTTTGGTGAACATTCATGTACCACAACACCATCTATGTTTATGTACGTCCACATGCATCTGCAAGTGTACATGTAATACTGCCAAAAATCTACAACGACATTGTTCCGGTCATGAGTGTTCTTACACATCCACATCTTTATGTACATCCACCTTCATATGTACACTATATCTGTATACATTCATATACATATTTATATATCTGTCCATACACATGGTTGCTCATCCATGCATCTGTACAATGGGTATGTGTACGTCAATTTGCATATACGTTCATATACATTAGCATACTATGTTTGTGTACCTCCATCTGCAGCCAAAAATTATCTCTTTGTTCTCGAATCGGAAGGAGTGTTATGGGGTGTGTACGTCGACATGCATCTGTTCAGCGGGTATGTGTACATTAGTTTTTTACATCCACACGATTTTATCAAAATATTACAAAACTATATAAAATTGGATGTCATATTATGTAGAAAATAAAATTGTAAATTAAAGTACTAAGTAAATTTATTTTCTCTTTTTTTTTAAAAAAAAAAAAAGAGAAAGAAGAAAGAGAAAGAGAAAGAGAAAGAGAATTGTGTTATAGAAGGGCAAAAAAGAAATGAAAAGAGCAAAAAGGTGATCGAAAGTCCTCTCTAACACCAAAATATGTTTTCTGTGAGTTACCCTCACTAAAGTATGTTTTATGGTAATATTCTCTTCTATTCTTCTTCTCCTCCGTGTGACAGATTTTTAATCAACGAATCTAGTCAGCTCCATGTTCCATCAAATCAATCTAAAAAATACTATGGGCTAGGTCTGGGCACTTGGGTTTTCTGGTCAGGTTCGGGTGGGTTCTATTCGGGTTTGGGTCTTTTGGGTAGAGGAGTTTAGTACCCGTTCAGGTATTATAGAATTTCAGTTCAGTTTTGGGTTGGTTCTTTTCGGGTCTAGAGCGGTTTTGGTGTAAAAATATAAAACAGTCAAAGCAAAGAACCATGAAGAAAGGAAGAAAACTTGTAGTTTTGTTAGTGTGTTTTGGTTTCGGATCTCGGGTACCCACTCGGTTCTCGGGTTTGGGTCGGGTTCGGTTTGGTTCTATTCAGGTTCGGATTTTTCGGGTAAAGGAGTTTAAGACCCGTGCGAGTATTTTTTCGGTTCCGGGTTCAGTTCGGTTCCCTTTTTTTTTTGGTCGGTTTCAATTCGGTTCTTCGGGTCCAGAGGTTCGGTCTTGCAGCTGTTAAAGGAGTTTTGGATAAAAATCATTTTAAAGTGGGTGATAAAAATCAGTTAATATTTTTTTATGATCTTAGTTAACTGATTTTATCATTCATTTTTAAGTCTATAAGTTTGTTTTTTATTTGGATTATATTTAGTTTTAAATAATATATTAACTGATTTTTAAAATGGTTTATGTGTAAGTTCTTGTAGTTTTTTTCTTTTCAAAAATATAGTTTGTGTAGTTTGATATAAGGTTGTGATATTGGCATCATAACACCATTTAATACACACATGTCGTTATGTGTGACATATAGTTCGTGTAGTTTTTGATACATTTACTTTCTCTAGATGTGTAGTCATGTGATGGCTACTCATTCGTGTAGCTGGCAACTATTTTTAATGAAACTTGTGATTTTTGGTATACAAATTTAGATCGGGTTGGTTATTCAATTTTTGGATTTATTAGTGACATATATTCGTCCGAATTAAACCATAAGTACTTTAAATGAAATGAAATATTATATGATTTTCCTTTTTGGAATTTTCGTTGTTTATACATATACAAAATAAATAGTATTTTTAATATATATATTTATGTATATATACAAACTTACATACTAAAATATATCAAATCAAGCTTTAAAAAATATAGCCAATAAACACTTTAGAGAATAAACATGCTATAATATATATTATAATTTTTTCTATTATAAATATAGTTCGTGTAGCTTTTTTTGTTAATATAATTTGTGTAGTGGTTTGCTAAATTAGTTTGTATATTTTTGAGTATATTTTTTCATAGATTTCGTCATATATTAGTTTGTGATGTTGGCAACATAACACAATTTACACTACAAGAAAACATCGATATTCTGAGGAACATTCCGAGGGAAACTG
>OVBB01003212.1:0-10075 GCA_900406415.1 Isatis lusitanica
TGTTTGAGCAATATTTTCATAGGTACCTCATTTCTGTTACTTTATAATGCTAATGGAAGTTAAGGGAAAGTAACTGAAAGTAACTGAAAGGTTATTTGTATGGTAATGCTTCGGATCCTAGAAAATGAAAGTTTTAAAAGGGCCCATGTAAAATTTTGTTTTAGAAGTACTACATTGTATGCGAAAGTATATTTTGTAATGCATGGTCTATTGCCGGAAATGTGTATTGGTATCCATGTTTAATTGCTTTAATAGGTAATACATGTTGCCCTTCTAGTACAAGTATGCTCATCTCACCTNTTTCCAAATTCCTTCATTCTTATAGGTGCTGGTGCTGTCATATTAAGAGGGCCATCAATTTCTTTTTTGTGTATGATGAAATCCATCATACGAACGACATCGTCTATATGAATCCATGATAACCATTGCTTCCCAGAACCAATGGTGCCGCCGATATAGAATTGATAGGGAAGTAACATCTTTGGCAAGGCTCCGCCATCTGCACCTAATACAACGCCAAATCTTGTGTAAATTGTTCTTATTCCGAGAGAACATGCTTTAGCTGCTTCTTGCTCCCATAAAAATACTGTTTCTGCTAAAAAATCATTTCCGGGAGTTTCTTGTTGCTCAGTAAAAGACTCTATTTCAGATGTTCCGTAGTATCCAATAGCACTTGCATTAATAAATGTATGTGGTTTTGTTTCCATTACTTGTAGTTGTTGAATAAGTCCTTTTGTTGTTTGAATTCTACTGTTTAATATTGTTTCTTTTTGTTTTTTTGTCCATCTACTATTGATAGATTCTCCAGCTAGATTAATGACTACATCGATAGAGGAGAGTGGAAAGGTAGATAAATCTGGTGTCCAGTGTACGTATTGAAGGTTATGGTTTGAGGTTCTAGTAGTTTTCTTTCGAGTAAGAATGTAGACCATATATCCTTTTTGAATAAAAAAAGTAGAGAGGTATTTACCAATAAAACCAGTGCCACCAGAAATTGCGATTTTCATAATCATTTCCTCCTCATTATATATATTCTTGAAAAGAAAAAATGTTCCTCGACTATGTTAAAATAATAGGGAGGTGAGAGTATGGCTGTCATTACAAAAATAGAAGTACAAAAGCGATCGAAAGAACGATTTAATATTTATATTGATAAAGGCCAAGGTGAAGAGTACGGGTTTAGTGTGGATCAAGTAATCTTAATGAAACATGGATTACAAAAAGGCTTAGAAATTGATGAAATAGAGTTAGGAAATATTTTGTACAATGAAGAGGTACAAAAAGCATATTTACAAGCAATCTCCTATTTATCCTATCAAATGAGAACAAAACAAGAAATAGAAGATTTTTTACGAAAAAAAGAAGTGGGACAGGCCATCATCTCTGAAGTCGTTTCGAAATTATTACATGACCGATATATTAATGATAAAGAGTACGCGGTTTTATATACGCGAACGCAAAGTAATGTGAATCGAAAAGGTCCAACTGTTATTAAAAGAGAGTTGTTAAATAAAGGTGTTCAGGATTTAATTATTATGCATAGTTTACAAGAATATCCGAAGGAAAAGCAAATTGAGAATGCCTTGTTTCTCATAGAAAAGAAAAAAAAATCTTATCAAAAGCATTCTTTTTTACAAATGAAGCTAAAGTTGGATGAGATGCTTGTTCGAAAAGGGTATTCTAGAGAAGTAATTCAAATTTGTTTGGAAGAATTGAAAGACGAAAGAGATGACGAAAAGCAACAAGAAGCGTTACACTATCATGGGAATAAGTATTATGAGAAATATAAGAAGTATGATGGATGGACATTTGAAAACAAGATGAAACAAGCGTTATATCGAAAAGGATTCTCTATTGATGAGATAGAGATATTTTTACAAATGAAACGTGAAGAGGGATGAGGGGAATAATGAGATGAATATGCCAAAACGCTACAGTGAAATGACACCACATGAGCTTAGAGAAGAAATTGGGGATTTGAAGGAGCAAGCAATAAAGGCTGAACAGCTTGGAATTGTAAATGAGTTCGATGTATTAATGAGAAAGATGGCAATGGCTCGCGCTTATATGACTGATATAAACAAATTCCATATTGGTGAAACATATGAATTAATAGAAGAACCTGGTATATTATTTAAAATTACTTACTTCAATGGGGTATTCGCTTGGGGTTATAAACAAAATGATAATGAAGAGATTGGAATACCAATTTCCTTATTGCAAGAAAAATAAAAACCAGAGAGCAAATATCTCTCTGGTTTTCATCTTTGGTAGGCGTTAAAGGAGATAGGAGATTCTAAAATTGGCGTTTTTTACATTCGTTGGCCAATATAATGAGAGACTGGGTTTGCTGCGTCTGTCCGTTAACTTGCGCTTTCGCATGTTTCGGACGAGTCCACGTATGGTTAAATAATTCAGAACGACTATCTAAACGATCACGGTAGCTCATCTTTATCACCTCGTGTAGGAAGTTAATTTTTTAGGTTGTAACTGTATTACTCTTCCTGCTGATTTGCAGCACGCATACGTTCTTGTGGGTGCGTGTTAATTGTGCCGTTAGGTCGCTTCGAAGCGAAGCGTGATTTCGCTTTCGGCTGACCGTCGATTTTGCTGTTGTTTTTTGACTCAGACCAAAATTCGGCTTGTTTACCCATTGCGAACGCCCTCCTCATCATCAGTTGATACCTCTTTAAGAAGTATCACTTATAGAATGTGCAAAACAGAAGAAACTATCCTTTAGAAATGAAGGGATAAATAGGGAAAAGGAGATTAGAACATGAATGATATTTATGAAGCATTAACGAAAGAATTATTAGATAAGAATGACAAGCTTTCTTACGGACAAGCACGTGCGTGGGTTGAATTACTTTGGGAAGATTTTCAAACAACTTATGCAAAATCAGGGCGTTATCAAGGTGAGGAAATGACTGAGCAAGTGGTACGATCATGGATTAATAATCATGGTGTACGCCTTCATGAAATGCGTACAAATAATCCGAAGTATAGCCATTTAATTAATCAAGAAGATCATTTGAAACATTAAAAAAAGCGACTTAAGTCGCTTTTTTTAATGTGGAAGTAATTCCAGCTTTTTTCGAAGTTTTTCTTCACTAAAAATCCATCCTGTATAGGAACTAATAATATTTAAATTATGGTCGAGCTGAACAATCGCGACAAATGGATAATAATCTTTACTGCGATACCGTAAATCAATGAATCGTACTTCATAATAATGATCATGATCAAAAATATCCCAGCGATATACAGGAGAGAAAGATAGGAAGGCCGAGATGTTTTCATCTTGTTTAGCTGCTCGCATAATATCATTTTCTGGGAACGGTACCCGATCGAATTTGTCATATATCATGATGTTACCACGGTGCCATCTCGCAACGTAGTAATAATCAGCTGTAACGACTGCTAAATGATAATGATAAAATCGGTAAGAAGGAGAAATGATAATCTTTTCGACATTTTTGAAACGTTTGTGTACAACGCTTCTTATATTTCGGTGCATCATAACCCGTCCGATATAGTAAATAATCATTAATATATATGCTGCTAAGGCTGTGTATCCTTTATGAGAACCGACGAGCATGCAAGCAATTGCAAGTATATGGATAAAGAAAATTACGGTATCAAATGTATTAATCACGCCGAGTGCGACCCATTTTTTTGTGAAAGGCCGTAATGCTTGTGTACCATANCACGTGAAGGAAGACTGCAATAAATGACCAAAGTAGTAGATGAAGATATGGAGCGTCTGAAAAGAAGGCGAAAGAGATGCCACTTATAAGAAATGACCAAAGAATTACCGCGGGAATGGAATGAGTAACTCCGCGATGATTTCTTATATATTTAGCGTTATTACGCAATTTTAAAACTGTGTCAATGTCAGGAATGTTGGAACCAGCAATTGTAGCAAGCATAACAGCTTGTGGGCCAATATCACTTTGTGCTATGGCTGGATCTAATNTGCTAAGCTACCTAAAGTGATACCCATAACAAGGTGAGTGGCTGTGTCCATAAAAATCCACCTCCGTTTTTTATTAATGTAACTCTTTTTATTCGATACCTCAAGTCCTTTGCCTTCAATTTCCTATGTCATCTTACTTAAATTTTTTCCTAAAATCTTTATAATAGTACTTATATGCAAAAAAATGAGGGGGATCAAGTTTGACACTTGAAATACTAAAAAAATTTAATATAGAGCAGTTTCAAAATGATTTAATTGGTTGGTTTGAAGAGGAGCAGCGCGACTTACCATGGAGAAAAAATAAAGATCCATACCGCGTTTGGGTTTCTGAGATTATGTTACAGCAAACAAGAGTAGAAGCCGTAAAACCATATTACGCAAATTTTATGGGGAAGTTTCCTACACTTGAAGCGTTAGCGAACGCAGATGATGAAGAAGTATTAAAAGCATGGGAAGGTTTAGGATATTATTCTAGAGCACGTAATTTACATGCGGCAGTAAAAGAGGTAAAAGAAGTATACGGCGGGGGTGTACCAAGTGATGTAAAGAAAATTGAAAAGTTAAAAGGAGTCGGACCATATACAAAAGGTGCTATTTTAAGTATTGCATATGGTATACCAGAGCCGGCAGTTGATGGAAATGTTATGCGTGTATTATCTCGCATTTTATCAGTATGGGATGATATTGCAAAACCGAAGACTCGAAAAGTTTTTGAAGAGATTGTGCGTGAAATTATTTCAGTAGAAAACCCATCTTATTTTAATCAGGGATTGATGGAATTAGGTGCACTGATTTGTATTCCTAAAAATCCATCGTGCTTACTTTGTCCTGTACGTGAGCATTGCAGAGGATATGCTGAAGGTGTTCAAAAAGAATTACCAGTAAAAAGTAAAGCGAAAGCTCCTAAAATGGTACCTATTGTTGCAGGAGTACTTCAAACTGAAGACGGTCGTTACGTTATTAATAAACGTCCAAGTACAGGTTTGTTAGCTAATATGTGGGAGTTTCCTAATGCTGAACTTGGAGAAGGTATTCGAAATCAGAAGGAACAGCTTATAGATTATATGAAAGAAAAATTTGAACTCGCGGTTTCTATTGATGAATATGCAATGAATGTACAACATACGTTTACACATCGTACTTGGGATATATTTGTATTTTATGGAAAGGTAACTGGCAATATTGTTGATACAGATACATTGAAATTTGTATCGAAAGAAGCATTTGAGCAATTACCTTTTTCGAAATCGCATCGTACTATTTACGAAAATTGCGTGGAGAAAATTACAATACAATAAATAAAAAAGTGTTCCCAATCTAGGGAACACTTTTTTAGTCGTAAGAAATTTTTGTCCCATGAGTCCAACTAGCTTCACCTTCTTGTAAGCCGCCTCTTGATTCAATTTCTACTACAATTTCTTTGTAAATACTTTGACCTTCTGCATTTAAATAAGGCAGAATCTGTTGTAGTGAGTGATGAAAATAAGCTAATTCATCTTCTTTCCATTCAT
Source organism: Isatis lusitanica (assembly GCA_900406415.1). Classification (NCBI taxonomy): domain Eukaryota; kingdom Viridiplantae; phylum Streptophyta; class Magnoliopsida; order Brassicales; family Brassicaceae; genus Isatis; species Isatis lusitanica. The sequence continues at coordinate 5,488 of OVBB01003212.1, forward strand.
GTTTTGAAACCATTGTTAGTTCAGTCATATCGCGTCCTATATACATATTTCCACCTCCATTTCTTATAGTTTGAATAAGTAACAAAAGATATATGCGGAAATTATTCAAAATAAAATTACGGATAGCCTCTAAGTGAATTGGTTACATTATTGGTTGTGGAGGTGAGAAAGATGAGTAAAAAACAACAAGGTTATAACAAGGCAACTTCTGGTGCTAGCATTCAAAGTACAAATGCTAGTTATGGTACAGAGTTTGCGACTGAAACAAATGTACAAGCAGTAAAACAAGCAAACGCACAATCAGAAGCAAAGAAAGCACAAGCTTCTGGTGCACAAAGTGCAAACGCTAGCTATGGTACAGAATTTGCAACTGAAACAGACGTGCATGCTGTGAAAAAACAAAATGCTAAGTCAGCTGCAAAACAATCACAATCTTCTAGTTCAAACGAGTAATGAAAGAAAAACACTTCTCCAATTCGAGAGAAGTGTTTTCTTTGTGTGTGGATCTTTGTAATGAAAAGAAAATGAACGACATAACTTCTAATAAGTCAACAAATGTAGTCAAAGGAAAAGGAAGTTAACAATTAGAAATATGTAATTAGGAATAATAACTGATGAATAAGTCCAAAGGGGGTAAGTAATGAACGATTTTGATAAGTTGGTAGGGGAGCAATTAGAAACGATGGATGAGTTGTTAAAGTTACAAGCACATCTAGAGAAGTATCAACAAATTGAAATGAATGAAAAAGATATGTGCGATAAAAAGGAACTGCATTTTATCCGTCAGGAAATATATAGAACAGAAGTAGCGTTGAAGATGTTACATGAGAAATTTGAAGAACAAACAAATAGTGTAATCCAATCTTTTGCAACTNGAGAAGGGCTTTTTTTATTACATGTCCTCGTTTATCCCGCTATTTGCCGGGCAGTAAGACCCCCACCTCAAAATTCAGCGAAAGCAAAGAAGTTAGGTGAGGGCTGATTAAAGTTTCACTTTATAAATAATACAATACAATCCTTGTTCCCTGAGAAGATTGGGGATTATTGTATTCAACGATAAACCTCCTGCATATTCAGTGTGGAAAATAGAGTCTTATCCCTTTAGTTTTAAAATTTTGACAAAAAAGTTATAATAGAAAAAAAGTGAATGCCGTTCAAAGGGCATTTGCAGTTGAAAGAAGGGAGCATATATGGGATTTCCCAAAGAAGGAGAAAAAGTACAAATACATAGTTATAAACATAATGGCTCCATTCATAGAATGTGGGAAGAAACAACAATTTTAAAAGGAACACAGAGTCTTGTGATCGGAGCGAATGATCGTACAGTAGTTACAGAATCAGATGGTCGAACATGGATTACGCGCGAACCAGCAATTTGTTATTTTCATGCTAACTATTGGTTTAATGTGATTGGGATGCTTAGGGAGGATGGCGTATATTATTATTGCAATTTAAGCTCACCTTTTGCGTATGATTCTGAAGCATTAAAGTATATTGATTATGATTTAGATATTAAAGTGTATCCAGATATGACATATACGCTTCTAGATGAAGATGAGTATGAAAAACATAGTCAAATTATGCAGTATCCACCTGTTATAGATACAATTTTAAAACGAAATGTAGCACATTTAACACAGTGGATTCATCAAAGAAAAGGTCCATTCGCACCAGATTTCGTAGATATGTGGTATGAACGATATTTAATGTACAGAAATTAAAACAAACCTGCAGGGAATTTCCCGGCAGGTTTGTCCTATTAGAGGGGGGATTATGTGCAGGGCATAAAAAGATATTTACAATTTGTTAAACCATATCGATGGCTTATTGCTATTACAATTATTATTGGACTAGTTAAGTTCGGTATTCCACTTATTATGCCGTGGTTATTAAAGTATATTATCGATGATGTAATTCAAGGGGCGGGTTCACTTCAAGATAAAACATCTCAATTAATAACAGCGATTGGAATTGCTTTTTTTATTTTTGCGGTATTAAGACCACCGATTGAATATTATCGTCAATATTTCGCGCAACGTATCGCAAATACAATACTGTATGATTTGCGGAAGCATATTTTCGGTCACTTACAAAAGTTAAGCTTACGTTATTATTCGAATACGAAAACAGGGGAGATTATTTCACGGGTCATCCATGATGTAGAACAAACGAAAGATTTTGTAATTACAGGTTTGATGAACGTCTGGTTAGATACTGCAACAATTGCTATCGCTATCATTGTTATGTTTTCTATGAATATAAAATTAACATTTGTTGCGTTATTGATTTTACCTATTTATGTAATAGCAGTGAAATATTTTTTCGGACGTCTTCGGAAATTGACGAAAGAGCGTTCACAAGCGTTAGCGACGATGCAAGGGTATTTGCATGAACGTATTCAAGGAATGCAAGTGACACGTAGCTTTGCGTTAGAAGAGTATGAGGGGAAGCAGTTTGAAAAAAGAAATAATGAATTTTTAACGAAAGCATTAAACCATACAAGTTGGACGGCGAGAACATTTTCGGCAGTAAATACGTTAACCGATTTAGGTCCGTTACTTGTGATTGGTTTTGCAGCATATGAAGTAATTCAGGGGCAGTTAACGCTAGGGACGATGGTAGCCTTTGTTGGATATATGGATAGTTTATATAGTCCGCTTCGCCGCCTTGTTAATTCATCTACAACATTGACACAATCTTTTGCATCGATGGATCGTGTGTTTGAACTGTTAGATGAAAAATACGATATTGTTAATGTGCCAAATGCGATACAAACGGAAAAATTAAATGGAGAAATTGTATTTGATAATGTTTCTTTTCGTTATAATGCAGATGAAAAAGAGATATTACACAACTTGTCATTAACTATGCAGTCTGGAGAGAAAGTAGCGCTTGTAGGAGCGAGTGGAGGAGGGAAGTCATCTCTTGCTAGTTTGATCCCGCGTTTCTATGATGTTTCTGAAGGCACGGTTTATGTAGATGGCATAGATGTAAGGAAGTATAATATGAGAAATTTACGTAGTAATATTGGAATTGTACTGCAAGATAATTTATTGTTTAGCGATACAATTGAAGCTAATATTTTATATGGAAATCCGAAAGCTACAGAGAAAGAAGTGATTGCAGCTGCCAAAGCTGCGCAAATTCATGATTTTATTATAGATTTACCAGATGGTTATAATACTGTCGTTGGAGAACGTGGTGTGAAGCTATCGGGTGGGCAAAGGCAACGCGTGGCAATTGCACGCGTATTTCTAAAGAATCCGTCGGTACTTATATTGGATGAAGCAACTTCGGCTTTAGATTTAGAAAATGAAAGGTATATTCAAGAGGCGCTTCAGACGTTAGCTGCTGACCGGACAACGATTATAATTGCACATCGATTAGCGACAATTACGCATGTTGATACGATCATTTACATTGAAGACGGTCAGATTAAAGAAACCGGTTCTCATGAAGAGTTAATGCGAAAAAGAGGATTTTATTATAATTTATATCAACTTCAACATATAACAGAAACAGCTCCTTTAGCATAAAAGGAGCTGCTTTTTTATTCGTCTTCTTTTTTATCATCGATTTGGAGTTCTTTTTCTGGTTTATGGTATGTGTAGAAGCTATCTACAAGTAAATCTAAATGCTCTACTTCTTCACTATAGTTAATGATGGAAGAAATAAGAGGGAAGAGATGTAACCATGTTTTATATGCTTCTTCATCGTCCTTGTTTTGATATTCCATAAAGATATCAATTAATTCTTGTTTACCTGTTTCAACTTCATCAAGCATTTCAACTGATTGTTGTTTTTTTGCTTTACCAATGAATTTTAATAAAACTTGTTCATGATAATGCGTTAATGAATCAAGTTCGTTTTGGATAGATTCCTGAAATTCTTCCGGCATGTAGCGTAGTTCATTTTCAGTACGGTGTAATGATTTTAACGTACTTAAAGCACGGCTTGTTGTCGCTAACATTTGTCTGAATAAAACGAGCTTACGAATTTTTGCGAACTTTACTTTTTTCGTGTAGCTTCTTTCTTCTTTATACAGCAAATAGTAATGATTTAGTTTGATCATTTTTTCTTTCATACGATCAATATCAGTTTTTAGCGTTGTAAAATCAGAAGCCTGCCTGCTATTCATTCGAATCCATTTTACAATTTCTTCTGTATTATCAACGATACGATGATAAAGTTTTGTTTCATATTTCGGCGGCATAAATACTAAATTTACAAGTGAAGCCGCAATAATACCAATCATAATTGTCGCAAATCGAAGTAAGGCAAAACTAAAGAAGTCTTCGCCTTGATACTCCATAATGGCGATAACTGTTACTAAAGCAATTGATATTGTGTTTTCTAATCGTAATTGCAGTGTAAGAGCAATTACTAATATACATGTTAATCCAATAATAAAAGGATTATGTCCAAAAGCAGTAGCAAATGCGATAGCAAATATCGCACCGATTACATTTGCTTGAATCTGTTCAAGTGCGGTTAAATAAGAACGGTATACAGACGGTTGAACAGCAAAGATAGCTGAAATTCCCGCAAATACCGGACTCGGTAATTGAAGTAAAATACAAGCAAATAA
>OVBB01003214.1:0-10074 GCA_900406415.1 Isatis lusitanica
GCACCCTTCTGCTAAATATATGAAAAATCAACAACAATAACAACTATATATTATATTATATATACATGTCTCTTTTCTTTTTTTCCCTCAGTACTGACTCAAAAGTATTGTCAAGTTAAAAACTTTGGTTCCCCTTCACAAACGAAATCACCCAAAGTTTCTATCAATCATCATATAAAGATATAGACAGATCAATAAAATAAAGGAAAAGGTAAAGCTTCTTTTGAATCTTGCATTCAATTTCTTTGACAAACTATTGTCCTATAGTTCACTTCTTCTTAATCCTTCTAAATCCCACTTACAGACACGAAACAAACAAATAAACAAAAATCCAAGTGATTCACGAGAAAAACATTCATGCCTTATATGATACAAACCAAAATAACCACACGGATTGCAAATCTTCATGTCAAGAAAGTTTGTAATAGTGATGAAAATGAAAGAAAATATATATACCTTGACGTCCTTTCCTGGCCTGACCTTCTCTCCTGCAGCTATTATCCCATAGATGAGCTTCGTATCTTCCCGTCCATCTATGTCTGCATCAATCACGAAACTTACATTACTAAGTAAGTACTTCAATTAATAGACCAGAAGAAAAAAAACCAAAGCTTTCATCAACGTGTTTGACTAAGTTGACCCTTTCTCAATGGCGAACTTACCGAGTAACTCCTCTGTAAATGGAAGTCCTTTGTCCAAACGTATCAGCGATCTTCTTATTCGAACAATCTGATGTCTCCACCGCCACAACAGGCTTCTCCTTCTCAGAATCCGTCTTCTCGCTGTTGTTGCTGTTGTTGTTGATGATTCTCTCACCATTGTTATTTCCTCGGTAATGATGCTCAGTGATCTGGTTACTATCGTTACTCCTGTGATTAGTAGCGTTGTTCACGTTCACCCCTAGCGACAAAGCTCCTCCGTTGGTAGCTCCACCGTGAAAACCTAGCTCCGGACCGGAAGATTCGACCACGTGTCCCAAATACTCTCCGGCGAGGTGAGTCCGGCCGATGGAGGCAGAGTCGTCGACTTCCGAACCGGAGTTAGTGGAGAAGGCGGTTTGAAAACCGGCGATGGTTTTGAAGTCGTGGCTGTGGTCGGAGTAAAACCCGGTTTGGTGGTGGTTTTGGGTTTGGTTATTGTGGTGGTGACGTGGATCGTAGATTTGAGTGAGGGAAGAGTCTTGTGTCTCGGTCTGACTGTTGTCGGAATAGCGGACGATTGAAGAAGAGTCACCGAGAAAATCTTCGAGTTTTGGGATGTGACTCTGGGAATGGCTCTGTGGGTCGACGAATGTCGTTAGGATTGTTGAATCCGCCATTGAAGCTGCTATCTGAGCTTCTTCTTTGAAAAATTCCTGAGGCTTTTGATTCGTCCAACCTCCAAAACAAAAAACCAAACATCACACAAAACACATCACTAACTATGAAGCGCAGGAAAAAAAAAGGAAAACAATTTGGATTTACATACATAAGCAGAAGAAGGCTTTAAGAAAATCAAACAAGAAAGATCACGAGAAGTCTATATTTTCCGTATGAGAAAGAAGAATTTTTTTTTTAATTGTCTTTGCCTTTCTCGGGAAACAGACAAAGTCAGAGAGAAAACACGAGGGGGCTGAGTTCAGCAACTCGGTTTATAGGATAAGCTACGAAGTCGGTTACTAGAGCCTATACTTACACCTCTACAGATCATGTACTGTCGTAAAACACCACAAATCTTTTTGCTTTTCGTTACCGTACCTCGCTCTCAGGGAAAAGAAAAACACGAAAATTATCGTTCATTTGAGAAAAGAAACAAGTAGTTTTATATATTTACCATAGAAATTATCGAGGAGATAAGGAGAGGAGGAGGCGGCGGAAGAAGCGTCATAGGATACAAACTGAGACTGATCAGATGACCTCAACATCTCCANTATATAACCCAACCAAACAAAACCAAAAAGTAATTCTTTTGCTTTCTCTCTCTTGTTTGTTGTTGTTCTTCTTCTTCGGTAATTAAATCCTGCTGAGGATTTGATTATATTAGAAAAAGGTAGTAAAAAATATATAAACAAATTTCCATAGTGATTCTGCAGAAAAGGACAAAGAAGGTTTAAGAAGAAACCCAGGAAAAAAGTTTGTTTTTTTAAAAAAAGAAAATACAAACCTGATCAAGCGTTACACTCAGCTTTCAGAGAACTTCTGCATTTGTAGTGGGGAAGAAGACTATGGAGTAGGAACGATAATCACGAGGCTGTTTATCAGAAGATCTATCTATTGCATGTCTTTTCTGAAGAGATAAAAGTTTGAGGCTTTAAGGAGATCAATCAAGTGAGCAAATGCATGTAAACAGTTGTCTGAGATTTTTTAAATGAAGAGCAAAAAAGGAAGATGGAAGCAGAAGCTCTTTAAGGAACGTCTCAGACGTATACTTATAAAGAAAGGGAGAGAAGAAAATCGTTTTCTTTAATCATAAAAACAATTTAATAATAATACATTTGCAGCAGAGAGAGAGAGAATGTGCATGTAGAGAGATAGGAGAGAGAGGGTTATAAAGTAGAGCGGTTTCTTCTGTGTCGCCCGGCGTAATACCGGAGGGGATTTTAGAGAGAGGACACTCTCTATTTTAGCTTTAACTTTTTCTTGTTTTCAAATTTTTTTGTCCGATTATTAAAAAGGACCAATTTATAAACCCTCTTCTCTTGTGATATGACTAATTAGTCTAGTATTATATAGAGAAAGACATACTTAACTCGCTTTGTTATAACCAGTTACATAAATTTTCTGGACATCATTCGTTTGTTACAAGTGTTAAACTTTGACTATCATTTATGCGTAGGTTTTATGCTTTTACTGTACGCTAATGCATTTCATACAGTAATGTATAACCAAGATACTGTGACTTTTTCCTTTGGTCGGCAGGAAAAAATGAGATCTATTTTTTACAAATGTCACTTTGATTTTGGGGAAAAAGAAGAATGTTTACTTATCAATCATTTTCTTAAACTACAGAAATGAATTAAGTATTTTGGAATTCCTTTTTAAATGTGAATTAATTTGGTTTAGATTTGCTATATTTGTTTATGAGAACTAATGTCAGTATTTATTTTGGAACCAAACATGTTAGTGCATGTTTTTCTTGATGACTATTAGAGATGTATGCATAATTAGGATTTAGGAGCTTAAAAAAACGTTATGTGATATATCTTACAAAATATTTTATTTCTGTTAAAAATAATATTCCAAATATTAATATGTGTTTTACTCGTTTTATCATTAATTAGAAAAAAAAACAACTATACAATTAGAATTCGAATTATAAAACATAGTCATCTTAATATTCTATATAGCCAATATTTTTATATTATGTTTCTTTTTGTCAGCTATATATGATATTAATAGTTTTTTAAAAAAATTATATCCAGAAAATTTTGAAACTCTGAGAGAAAAAAGAAATAATAATAGAATAGACGAAATTGTTTATGTAAAATAAATCAAATTTTAACTATATTCTTTTTTGTAGATTATAGATACTAATTCGTGATTTCTTCCGCTTTGAGCATAAGATATAATGGCATACATAAACATTATTTAAAACATTCCGTATTATATAGATTATCCAACAACAACAATAAAAAAAAAAAAAGAGAAGAGATCGTTTTGTTTTAGAGGTGACTTTTAGTTATAGCACTGCGGGGAAGAAATTTTGTCCAAAACAGGTCGCAAAAGATCTGGGAGGTGATAATTGAATTTACCAAATCACCCCCTTAACTCCAAACCAAATTAAACCACTAGCTGTTTCCACTTGTCGTACATGCATTGTGACTACCCCTTTCCTTCTCTCGTGCCCCATTCCTTTTTAACCCACCCAACCGAGTTCCTTTCGGGTCGGGTTGTCTTACTTTTTTATATTTACAGTCTAACCCCTCTTTAATTAGAAAGTCACAATAATGATGGCTAACGATGACGAAATACATTAGTCCTTGTGCGGATTTACATACCGATTCATATATTATCATATAATAAAATAAAAAAATGTAGTTGAGATTGGTATAAAATGTTTAGTGATAGTAACTCGATTGGTTTGGACTCTCAGGAGTGATATTGAATAAGACAAATATAGGTTACATTGTGATATTTGAATAAAAGAGTGAAAAAGTTTATATATGAAAAGCCTCGCATGAGTGATGAGTCACACTTTATACATTTATGAAATAGAAATAATCGGGTATATTAAAGTTTGAGAGGAAATTAGGGTAGGATGCAAACTGAGAAATTAGAAAGATCAAATACTACTAGGCTACTAGCTATACCTTTTGGGTCAAAAGAAAACGGTCAAGTCCCCGGTAATATTATATTGGGCCGGTTAAAATACATTTTCTTGCATAGACATAATTATTATTATTTTCTTAAACCCACCCACAACTAAAAATAAAATCGAAACTTTTAATTGATATTACGTGGTTTAAATATTAATTCTGAAGAAGTTGAGAGATCGAGAAACAAAAAGAAAAGGCTTGTGGGGAACAACCCGCCAGATGAGGAGGCGGGTTTCCTCTGTAAAAAACGAAGCAAATCAAACTAAATTATTTTAAGGAGAAAAAAGAGGGTCCAGCAATTAAGGCACGTGATTAGGGCTTTGATGTCGTATTATTTAATAATCTACAGCATTTCGTATCCTATACTTCTACTTTATTGAACCTCAAATATCTTCGACATTCAATTTTTAATATATAGTAGTACCTTTAAGAAAATAAAAACTTGAATATCAGATATCTACCACCCTCATCTTTTAAACAAATATCTACCGTCCTTTGGGTGGATGCAATGTTTACCATGTTTACTGATTGGGTCTCTATTGTATATAATATAGGAGTCTTTTTTATCTTATCTTTAACCTTTCCGGCCTTAGCAAATTTTTGCAAAATTTTCATTGGTTTGACCCACTAATTGTAATTGTAATTGTTAGAAGAAAAAAAAACATCGATCGATATCTTTAGTTTAGTGATCTCTGTTTATAGATACATATATAACAAGCACAACTAGATATACAATCTTATTTTCACTTCACCTATTCGACTCAACACAAGCTTGAACGTACAAGTTATGAGAAGTAGAAAATTCATACTTGTGGTAGTTAAATTGAATGCAATACGTACAGATAAAGAACATTTTCTTTATCTCAGTTAGGTCGAAAAGAGAGTAGAGACATGAGACGGGGGGTGAACGTTGATTCGCTTAGTTATCAATTATCGTTGATTAGTGTAATACTGATAATAATGTTCATGATCTTATATATATGCATGGACGTGTGTGAGTCGGTCCATTGACATGGTAACACACAAGTTTGGTCGCCTCGCTTTATATATGACTAGCGTCTAGCGGACACGACAATGGGGAATATTGACCAAATTAAGGGTTGTCCATCATATGGATCGTTAATGTTGGCGCGCTCTGGTAGATTTGGTGGTCGTCTGCTCGCGAATGTGCTGATTGACATTTGACACGTGATCATTCGTTTTCACGTTATGTTTTATGATATTATATTTTTATATATTGTTGTCAAAGTTTTCGTGAATTACTTCCGTTTAAAAGCTACTTTACTTGCATTATTCGTTTCAGGATTCTGTCAAACCCTCTACTGCATGTAGTCATAAATATGAAATGATGATTGATATATACGTGATCGACATGCATTTTTAAAAATCTTACATTTTCATGATTCCTGTATATAAACATTGAAACAAATCATTAATAATATAGCTGAAAACCATGTTGCTCAGTGATCTTTTGACAGACCTCGATGGCCAATCACGAAAATATCAAGTATTTTGTGTAAAGATATAATAACATATACCGTCATCAGAAATTGTCGTTCATACTCGAACGTAGAACTGTAGATGCCAGGTTCACAATGAAAAGAAAAGAAAAGGAAATATTTCTCATGGGTGTTTTTGTTTAAAAATTGTAATGGAGTCGTGGCTTCTCCTTAGGGTTCTAGCCAGAGTGAGGTGGCATTATAGTCAATTAAAGGTTTTGGTGATACATTCGGTTCTCCATACTTTTAATTAATACACGTACCTAAACATTTATCCTCACTTATTGTTGTCCTTATTCTAAACTCAAGTCTTTTCTGGTTGATTTTAAAATTTCTTTTCCCTAACCATTTCTCTCTCTGGAAGACTTAGCTTTAAAATCTCTTAATTGCATGTGAGATCACACGTGGGGATGGTCACACCTGCCCCTTTTGTATCGAATGTTAACTTAACCCATTGATGATAAAAGGTCGAAGTTCGTATTTACACACATTGTTTGTATCTTATTAATTTTTATATTGGAACACCGAACACATATATAAATAGTAGTTCTCTGCAAAATCATATAAATTTTATAATTGCCACGTCATCACACGTGGCTGAATCTAGCAACTTGAGAGGATAAACACATGCTTCCACATTATTTCCCTCTTTCCCCTTTTGAGTGATTCACGATAATAATATATCATATATTTTGTCACACGTAAGTAGCTGTGTATTATCAATATCGTATGATCATTTCACAGTTTTCTCTGCTCCAATAGTATATTCAGTGTTCGTTGAAAATGACCAAATATATTCTCTTTGTTATGTATAAGTGATATTATCAGATGGATTCCACTCTGACTTTTATGTTATTCAAATGAGATGTAATTTTAAAATAAACACTATTATGTATGTATATAACTGATAGTCTGATTATGTTACAACTTGACGCTAAAAGCCTAAAATATGCAAGTTATATAAGATTTTATATAATGCGAATCAAATCATCTAGCTATAATATAGATACACATTACAGTTTTGCCTGTATAATTATAGACATCGAATCATCGCTTGAAAGTTGAGAATATACTGTATTCATCGATCGATGGCAATGTAGTATAAATCTGGTAGCAGAATGCAATTTTTTTCTTTGTTTTATGTATACAATACAAGAGCAAAGAAAAAAGAAATTCAATTAACACCCAAAAGTTGCTTAGGTAAAAATACATAATTATCATATAATATCTAAAACAGCCATTTAAGTAATGTAATCAACAGATATGTATATTCAGATAGATAAAACGACAAACAAAAAAGCAGTGTATTTAGCCCTTAAAACTTTATCATATATAATGGATATACCGAGTTCAGATCATATGCATAGAATCGAAGTAAAGGTGTGAATGAAGGATGCCAATAATATGAACAAACCCTTAAAGATATTTTCTTTTCGAAATTAGCCCTTGAAGAGTCTTTACCAACACAAACTCTCCTAATCATCATCCTTATCTTGGATACCCAGCAATTTCTTAAAATAATGCAACAATTATGATTCATCTAAATTAATGTTGTTTTAATAGTTTTGGGGAGGTCCAATGACTAGTGCTAAGTGTATCAGTTGCTTTTGACCTTTGACCGAGGAGGCACGTGCGCAGCATCTTTTGATTCATAACGTTTCTGGTCGAAGATTTCGGTGTTGCACGTGCGACCCTGTCCTCCTTTCTATTATCTTAATCTCCCGTCTTTTGTCTTAATCTCCTTAACTAAACCTTCTCTTTAATTCTTTTTGTTCCCCCCAAAAAATATTACTTCTTAAAATATTTTCACTTTAACCTTTGTCTTCTTTTTTAAACATTAGGATGTTTTGGTTGTATTAGGCAAACTTGTAGGGGCAAAGACCCAAGTTAGCAGTGAAACAATATATATATATATATATATAGAGTATTTTAAATGATGGGGTTTCGATTGTTTAATTTGTACACCTTTTCGTACAGAAACTAGAAGATTTCTGTATTTAGCCAATCGGTTAATATATTTCATTGAGCAGTACTAGAAGTTTGCATACACCACCACCCATTACAAAATGAGTGAAAAAAACAAAACAAAAACCAACAGATATTTCGTGAACCAAGATTGGAGGACAAAGTGATTTATTTATATACCTGGACGATTTCAAAACAAATTTTAGATTAGTTTTATTTAAAACTGGATTTTTTTTTAAACGTATGAAACCCGTATTTAGAACATGATGGATGATTTAAAAAGATTTACCCAAAGCAAATTATTATTTTTATGAAGATAAATCTTTTTTTTCTTTCTGATAAATTGTTGGCGCTTAACATCTCGTGTTAGAAACAAAAGAATAAACATTATATTTTTCTGACAGTAACTCCGTGTTTGATGGGTAATTTACCCACTTGGTGTAATGATGCTTGCACTTTGCACACCTAATAAAATTCTTATTATGTGTAGTGTGTACCATAGAATAGCGAGTAAATTTTGGTACAATCGCTAATTAAAGTGGTAATATACTAATATATAGATGTTAACAGATAACGAGTAGTTTAATAGATTAGTTAATAGTGACAAAACCTGGTAAATTTATTTCTTTCTTTTACAGCAAAGATCACGACGAGGATGTATAAATCGTCCATTAGTCAAACAAAACAGCCGGGAAAGCTTAGACTAACGCGATTCTGCTAGCTGTAGATAGATAGCCAGGTGATTTTAATTTGTTTTGTTTCTTTCTTTAAAAGTCAATAGTAATAAAAATAAAAATTATGTACGTGTTTCTTAATTATCACAAGCTAGTAAAAGTTGAAATATAAAGTGATTGACAAGCTTAACAACCAATGTTATCATGCTGAAATATTATACATTTTTTTCACATTTCAGGCCTAATTCTACTTCTAATAATGCACAATAAAATATATAATCAGATACGAAGTAGAATTTATCTTGACGTTTGATACAATACTTTGATTTGACGTCACAGTATTTTAACAACGCTAGATTTTATTTCACGAAACTGAAAAGTTACCTACCGTACTTAAGTATCGAATAACAGATTCAAGAAATTCAATAACTTCGGACTTATCAAATATAAAACTGGGTTTCTTATAAGTTTTGTAATCATGGTACAACAAAATATGAAAACGGGCCTTTCAAGTTTCAATGAGATGCTAAAGGATCCAGCAAGAAGGTCAACATCTTAAGGCAAGCCCATGTTTCTTCAGATCAGGAAGTGAGAGGATACATTGGGAGATAGACCGATCTACACCAGTAACTGGACCATAAATAAACAGGAATCACTGAAACTGTCTTTGTATCTTGAGAGTAGAGACCAATCATCAACCATATGAATCACATTCCAGTACATACAGATTGTCTGAAGTAGCTTCAGTTTAATTAAATATCCGAGAGGTATGCATAGTTAGAGTCCCATGCAAAGAAAAATTGAATTCATAACATATTTGATGTAGTACGTAGTATAAAAAAAATGAAAAAGATGTTCATTTTTCTATGAATCATAACTTCATATTTAAAATTATAATCACATTTGATATAGTGGTACATGATAAAGATGTCCAGGTTTCCTATGAATCAGGCTTCATCTTCTTATGCATTGAAGGTTGGATACAAGAGAAAAGGGATAATCTTTGCTTCTTTGGTTTTATATCGAAGATAAATGACCTTAAAGGAATAATAGTTTTCCTATTTTGCGAAGATCGTATGCTGAAGCGGTTTTTTGATTCGGAAAATGAAAACTCCTCATTTAGTTTGTCAAGTATCTTATCAGCTTCTTGTTGCAGTTTTGAAACTTGCTCTAAACCTGTTTGAAGCTCTTCCGCAATCCTACTATTCTCCTTTTTCATGTTTGAAATCTCACCTTCAAATTTAGCTCTTTGATAAATCGTAAACTTCACTTCAGAATCTTCAGAATATGCTTTGAGAGCCTCTGTTATTTCATTCAAAGTTGAAGCTCTTAAGTTGATCTCCTCCTTTAGCAACAAGTTTTTATCCAACCAGATTGTTAGCTCAGTGCGGATCTCGCTGAGGTGTTTGTAGATAGGACGAACATTTGATCTGAGGGAAGACTTATCTTGATTTTTTTGTTCCATTATCTCCAATAACTCAACATGTAAGTCCTTGATACCATTATCAAACTGTTGTATCTGTCCAAAAGAGTTGCTAAACCTCACCAGTAAGTTCAAATTCTCGCTTAATAGCGCATCAATTCGTGCTCCGAACTGCTGTTCTTTTGGTGAAAACATATGCTTTTGACCAGCTATCGTGTT
>OVBB01003216.1:0-10071 GCA_900406415.1 Isatis lusitanica
TTAGGTTCCTCTGCTTTCATCGGCTCTCTGAACAAATAGATTTCACCAAAAAGATCATTTTTTACGGAAAAGATTCATCGGAAGAGGTTAAATTTGCTACTCACGGATCTATTTTCTGGTCAGTTTCTTCGACTNGTTTCTTCGACTCTGTCGGCTACTTGAATGTTTGATGGCTGCATCTCCATGGAATTGACGATTTTCTTTCTGGATTTTCTCGAGAAAGAAGAATCGGAGAGAGACAGAGAAAATGGGGAAGCGTTGAAGAGGAGAAGACTCAAGAAGGCAAATGATTTATAGTTAGCGTCAAGAGTCGGTTGGTTTGTCCACGTGATGGGTCACGTGATTTACACTATAAAAGAGCGCGAAAATTGATTGAAGCTGTGACCACTCCCGAAGTCGAAATTTATTAAGAACTGAATTAATATATCTGATTAAAGTCAAAAGTATGTACAAAGAGTCGTATATATAAGATGGTTAAGCTAACGGAAACTAAACCATTATTTGTATACAATTTAAACCAGAATTAGACAATCAGTTATCGATATAATTTTTTTATAGTGATGTTACAATAAAAATGTTATTTTAACCAATGGCAATAATATTTTATTTTATGATAATCATATCATAAGTAGATGCCCGCCTGTCTTCAGTATTGGTAAGTTCTGATCATTGATATTGATCATGTGTACTAATTTCGCTTTTGTGTGTTGATAAAACAATGTTTGAGGTTTTTTTGGGTTTGTAACATTAGTGTTGGAATGGGAGAAGAATGAAACTGAAAAGGAAATATCTGAAACGGGAAAGGCTTTGAACTGGGAGATAGATATGAGCAGGCTATACGAAGGCTTAGAACCAAACACAAAGTACCGGCTTGTGTCAATGGTAAGATCTGAAATAGAGTAACAAATGTCTGTCCTATTTTTATCTTCTGTATATTTGTCTGTTACCGTCTTAGAATATGGAAATGCAGATTGGTTGTGGTGAAAAGGAACAACACACCTGCCTATCTTATAAAAAGAATCGGTGGGTTTATTAGATGTATAGGACCAGTTTAGATTGAACCAATAAGCTGGTTTAAGTTTCCTTTTGCTTATCCAGACTATATATACCTTATGTATGTGAACTTTACAGAATTAATCAGAATAATTCTTTCATATTCAATATGGTATCAGAGCACAATCCGTTACACTCTTCCGCGTCATCTTCTTCCTTCGACTGTTGATTCGAGCTCCGATTCATCCCGATTCCATGTCGATGAGTCTCTCTGAGCTTCGCTTCACCTTCGATTTCATCACTCTACTCATTTCCTTTGATCTTTTACTCTCATTTCTCGTTTCGCGAATCTTGATTCTGATTCAGCTCAATTTGTGATCTCTTCTCTTCGATTCGCGATCTCCGATGGAAAATCCTTCCGCATTTCTTGATCAGTATGAGAATCCATACTTTCTTCACCGCACGGATCATGCTGGCTTGGTTCTAGTTTCCGATCATCTCACTTCCGGTGCTGAGTTCCACTCATGGCGACGTTCTGTTCGTATGGCCTTGAATGTTCGGAACAAGCTCGGCTTCATCGACGGTACTATCTCTAAACCTCCTTCTGATCATCGCGATGCTGGATCTTGGTCTAGGTGTAATGACATGGTTGCGACATGGGTTATGAATTCAGTTTCGAAAAAGATAGCTCAGAGTCTTCTTTTTATGAGTACTGCTGAATTGATCTGGAAGAATCTCCTAGCTAGATTTAAGCAAAACGATGTTCCTAGGGTCTATGAGATTGAACAGTGTTTAAGTACAATACAGCAAGGCTCAATGGATGTTACAACATATTAAACTGAATTAGTCACCTTATGGGAAGAGTACAAGAACTTTGTTGAGCTTCCGGTATGTACGTGTGGTCACTGCGAATGTAATGCAGCCTTGCTTTGGGAATCTCTCCAAGAACGTGGTCGTGTTACCAAGTTTCTGATGGGCCTTAACGAGTCGTATGAAACAAGTTGGCGTCACATCTTGATGATCAAGCCTATTCCTACCATTGAGGATGTCTTCAATATGATCACTCAAGATGAACGACAGAAGCTGATCAAGCCTCCTCCAAAGCTTGACAGTGTTGTTTTCCAGACTTCGGGTCCTGTTGACTCTGTCTCTGATGGCAATGCAGAGAACTTGGCATTTGCAGCTCAACACAACTATAAGCCCAAGCAGCGCCCTCTTTGCACATATTGTGGTAAACAAGGCCATATTGTTCAGAAATGCTTTAAGCTCCATGGCTATCCACCGGGTCATAAGTTCTATAGCTCGAACTCATCTCAAGGTGCTTCTCCGAATGGCTATGATCAGCGCGGTCCCCTGCAGAGTGCTCCTCCACCTACACAGAGTGCTCCCTACTTCCCACCACACAAGACTAATGCTGTGGCTTCGGTGATGAGTGGACCTCCGATGTATCATCCGTCTACTTCGAATACGCTGAGTGTGGACTTCAGTCAGATGAATCCTGATCAAGTAGCTTGTTTCATTCAACAACTCCAGAATCATGTTCGACCGCCAGAGCCTTCAGTCCCTCAGCAGCGTGCTTCCATAACTGAGGCTGGTCACATGGCTGTTCAATCTTCATCTGGTATAATTCTGTTTCCCTCCACTAGCCTTTGTTATGAAAATAATTGTTTAACCTTCCAACACCAATGCCTATCCACTCTATATGACTCCCTCCCTCCTGGTTCTTGGATAATTGACAGTGGAGCAACTACACATGTCTGTTCTGACTTGACCAGGTTTATTCAAGTTTGTGATGTAACTGGCGTGACTGTCTCTTTACCGAATGGTCTCCGGGAATCTATCAGTCATATAGGAACAGTGCATGTCTCATCTTCCATTGTTTTGCATAATGTGTTGCATGTTCCTTCTTTTCGTTTTAATCTTGTTAGTGTGAGTACTTTGTTGCATGATAGCCAATGTTCTGCTCACTTCTATCCTACTTATTGTCTCATTCAGGAGTCTACTCTAGCATTGACGATTGGTAGAGGCAATCTTGATCGCAATCTTTACATTCTTGATCTCACCTATGTTCCTGCCTCGCCTCATTTCACTGGATCCTTGACTATGGATGCTTCTCTATGGCATCAACGCCTTGGGCATCTATCTTTAGCCAAGTTACAGCATCTCTCGGGTACTATTCCTATGAATAAGTCTAGTTCTTTTCTTCCTGATCATTGCTCAGTCTGTCCATTAGCTAAACAGAAGCGTCTTCCATTTATTTCTCATAATCACTTGTCGTCGTCCCCTTTTGATCTTCTTCATTTAGATGTTTGGGGTCCTTTCTCTATAGAGTCTGTTGATGGTTACCGATATTTTCTCACTATTTTAGATGATAGCTCTCGTGTAACCTGGATCTATTTCTTGAGAAATAAAAGTGATGTTCAGACTGTGTTTCGAACCTTCCTTAAGTACATTAAAACTCAATATTCTGCTGTTGTGAAAGGAATTCGAACTGATAATGCTCCTGAACTTGCTTTTACTAAACTTGTTAATGAACATGGCATGATTCATCAGTTTTCTTGTGCTTACACTCCCCAGCAAAACTCGGTAGTCGAACGAAAACACCAACATATTCTCAATGTTGCTTGTGCTTTGTTTTTTCAATTGAATGTGCCGTTAGTTTACTGGAGTGATTGTGTTGCCACTGCGGTTTTTCTCATCAATCGAACACCTTCTTTGGTTTTGCAAAAGAAAACAGCTTATGAAGTTTTAACTGGTAAATGTCCTGATTTTGACTTTCTCAGATCTTTTGGTTGTCTTTGTTATGTGTCCACATTGCTTAAAGATAGACATAATTTCACTCCGCGTGCTGATGCTTGTGTGTTTCTTGGATATTCATCCGGTTACAAAGGTTATAAAGTCTTGCATTTAGATACGAATGTGATTTCTGTCAGTCGAAATGTTGTCTTTAATGAACATGAGTTTCCCTGTAAGACTGCTGATCATTCTGTTCCTACTCGTGACTTGTTTTCACAAAACATTTTACCTATGTCTATTCCTTTTGACCTTGATTTGTTACCTCATGACTCATGATCATGCTTCTTTTCCTGCATCATCTATTCCCCCTGTTCCTACTACATCTATTTCCGCTGCGACTGTTCGTACTGAGACGGTCACATGAGGTACAGGACAGGCTCAGCTACTTGATGTCAGGTCTAAACGGATAGTGAAGCCTCCTAGTTACTTATCCGATTATCATTGCTCCCTTATGTCCTCATCACCATCCACCTCCCACTCTTCTCCTCCCTTATATCCTCTGACTTCCGTCCATACATACTCAAATTTAAAGCCCCTTTATCAACACTATCTCCTCTCCTACTCCCTGGAAACGGAACCCACTACGTTCAAGCAAGCCATGTTATCACCTCACTTTCGGAAAGCTACTAATGAGGAACTGCAGGTTATGGAGGACAATAGAACTTGGACAGTGGAATCCTTACCTCCAGGGAAGAACGTTGTTGGTTGTAAGTGGGTCTATACCATCAAATACAAAGCCGATGGTACTGTTGAGCGATACAAGGCCAGGCTCGTCGCCAAAGGTTTTACACAGCAAGAAGGAGTGGATTTTACTGATACCTTCTCTCCGGTTGCGAAACTTGCTAGTGTCAAGCTTCTTCTTGGTCTTGCTGCTATTCAAGGATGGAGTCTTTCTCAAATGGATGTCTCTAATGTGTTTTTGCATAATGATTTAGATGAGGAGATCTTTATGAGTCTTCCTCAGGGTTATACACCTGCTTCTGGTACTTTGCCGCCTAATCCGGTTTGTCGACTGCATAAGTCCCTCTACGGTTTGAAGCAGGCTTCTCAGCAATGGTACCATTGTCTCTCTGATGTTCTTCTTGGAGTTGGTTTTCTTCAATCACCAGCAGATAATACCTTGTTTGTTAAACAGGACGGTCACAAGTTTACTGCGATTCTAATCTATGTTGATGACATAATGATCGCCAGTAACTGTGATGCTGATGTTGCTTCCCTCAAGA
Source organism: Isatis lusitanica (assembly GCA_900406415.1). Classification (NCBI taxonomy): domain Eukaryota; kingdom Viridiplantae; phylum Streptophyta; class Magnoliopsida; order Brassicales; family Brassicaceae; genus Isatis; species Isatis lusitanica. The sequence goes on from OVBB01003216.1 coordinate 5,013, forward strand.
AGGTTCTCCATGCATCTTTCAAGATCAAAGATCTGGGTACTCTTCATTTCTTTTTGGGTTTGGAGATTGCTCGGACATCTGCTGGTATCTCCGTTTGTCAATGCAAGTATGCCCTTAATCTACTCTCTGACACAGGTCTCCTTGCGTGCAAGCCCGTTTCTGTTCCTATGGATCCCGTTGTCAAACTTCGCCAAGACTCTGGCACGGTTCTCATTGATCCTACCTCCTATCGGGCTCTGATTGGTCGTCTCCTCTACTTAACCATCACTTGCCCTGACATTACCTATGCAGTCCACAGCCTAAGCCAGTTTATGCAGTCGCCTACTGATGTCCACCTTCAGGCTGCGTATCGGGTGTTGAAATATATCAAAACCAACCCGGGTCAAGGTCTCTTCTACTCTGCTACCTCTTCTCTATGCCTTAATGCCTTTGCTGATTCTGACTGGGCCACTTGTCCTGATAGTCGTTGTTCTATCACTGGCTACTGTGTTTATCTTGGAAATTCCCTTATCACTTGAAGTCCAAGAAACATGATGTTGTTAGCCGCAGCAGTACAGAGGCAGAGTATCGGAGCATGGCTCAGGCTACTTGTGAACTCATTTGGTTGCAGCAACTGCTCACGAGCTTAGGCATTCAAGTCTGGTCTGGTGCTAAGTTGTTCTGCAACAACAAATCTGCAATGTACATTGCCATGAACCCCGTCTTCCACGAACGGACGAAGCACGTCGAGATAGACTCTCACACGGTTCGTGATCAGGTCAAGAATGGTTTCCTTCGGCTAATGCATGTTTCCAGCGCCAACCAACATGCGGACATTCTTACGAAGCCTCTGCAGCCAGGACCGTTCTACTATATACTTAATCGCCTTTCGACTTCAAGTCTCTTTACTCCACAAGCAAGTTCGATTTCAGAGACTTGAGGGGGGTGTATTAGATGTATAGGACCGGTTTAGATTGAACCAATAAGCTGGTTTATGTTTCCTTTTGCTTATCCAGACTATATATACCTTATGTATGTGAACTTTACAGAACTAATCATAATAATTCTTTCATATTCAATAGGGTTACTTTCAGGCATGAAACTTCCTGAAAAGAGGTAAGACGAAAGATTTTTTACTTGTGTTTAGGTGTGAACTTAGACGTAATTGATTCTGACATCACAGGTTGTCGGTAACTGGAATAGTCTGGTCAGATTCTGTGGAGAGAGGAAGATTCGGCCAGAGATTTTGTTTTACGAAGCTTTGCAATGGCTTAACAAGTGACAAAGTCAGATCAATGTAGCAAACCAATTCATGTATTAACAGGTGTGTATTCCCATTTAAAAAGCAGTTTTGTTCTGTCTTAATCATGTGTTGAATATGAGCTGAAGAAAAAAGACAAATCTGTTCAAAATGCTTTGATTCCAAAGCGTTATTCTACTAACAACATGTAATTTTTGTTTGACTTAGCCCCAAACATCGATTCTAGAGTTTTGCATATACATCAAATCACTTAGCCCCAATCTTGTCCCTCCCCATAACTTGGAATTCAAGTTGGTGGAATTGAGAACACGCACAAAACATAAGCAAGTATGCAGTCTACGAGCTAAGAACACTGTTTCAGTCTCCACTAACATGTATAAGAATCACACCTCACTCAGTTTAACTTACAAAACCAAAGATAAAAGAGGTCAGAGATTGAGTAACTTGCTTTGTATCGCAAAAAGGTCTAAGCTTTACTTCTTTCTTAGAAGCAAAGTATCTGATCCATCTATTTTTTTCATGAGCTATATAATCGTAAACAAGCAGACCTGGATATGAACATTGGGGTTGTTTCTGTTAACAAAATCTTCAATAGGAAACAAAAAATGGAAACTGTAGTATATCCCACTAATATCAATTCCAATAGCGAGAAGAAGTTGTAAGTTGTAACTACTATGTGTTCTTCATTCTCATTGTTCTCCCACTCAAGTGCTGAACAAAACGAGAAGAAGATCAAATGCTCAAAACTAGCTTTTTATTGATCATACGATTATCATAGCTTTGGTTCCCACATCCTTTCCTTGTCACAGGGCATCATTAAGGGCATTTAATTATGTTCTCAAACGTAAGATCCTCGAATGAAGAATGTGATAACCAACACGTATTCTCATCTTCTGTTAATCTTGGCAACTCTTTTCTGAGAAGGCTAACTTTCCACAGAGACTTCAGAATCAGAATCACATTCTTGAGAGCTTTAATCGAGTAAAACAAGATGGTGAATAAAGGTCTAAGACTTCAGAATCAGAATCACATTCAGGCTTTCTTTGGCTTTGTTAAGGATTGTTAAACCTTGAGTATCATATCAAGAAAGAACTTAAACGCGTTATCCAAAATTTTATTTGTTATAACAATTATTTTTTGGAAACAAATTGCTAATTATGAAACAAATTATTTTTTCTTTTAATATCTCTATTTTATATTTGTTTCATTAGCCTACTTGTGTAAATTATAAAGAGTTAATTTGTTGAATAAAAAAAAAACAAAAAAACAAATTTACAAAACTAACAAAAAATTAACCTACATCTAATTGCTAAGATCTTGCCACAGAGGATTTTGGTTAGTTTTTCTCTCATATATATTACTAGGTTTGGACATGTGTGTGGACGCACGGGTTGTTAATTTTTTTTAATTTTTAATTAATTGCAAATTATAATATAAATTTAAACGTATTCTAAGTGGAAGGATACAATGAATGACATATATGGTGGATGAGTTGTAGATACAATCGATGGGAATAAACAAAACCGAACGTATAATTACTCGGGATATCTGATTTAGTATAAATTTGGTGGATGAGTCAGTAACGGTTTGGGTTGACAATGTTATTGTCATTATTTGAAAGCATAAATTTGTTTTGGTTTTAGAATATGATATTTGGTTTGATATGTTAAAACTTTTGAATTGATTGTATGCAGAAGTCATTACTTCGAGTGAGAAGATAGTAATGTTTACACTCTTATTCGAATTAACATTCTATAATTCATAGAGTTTATATATAATCATTGGATAACGTTTTTGGTTTGTTGTTCACGTTAAACTCAAACCTGTTGACTCATCAATTTGTTCTTGACATAATGAACTTATGGAAAACAGAACATGGCAATAGCAAAAAAATTTGAATTATTTTTCCTCACTCTATATAATATCTTCTTCCATTCAGCACTTGTATTAAAAAAATGAAATTACTAAAAGTTAGCAACAAATAATGAGAAATTAAAAAAACTTAACACGGGGATAGAAAAATAACTAACCATTCATTGATTTTTGGACTTTATGGAATATCTCTTTGAAAACAACATTCTTCGTTTTACGCTGCGGCTTTCCGTCTTGGTCAAGTATAAGAACTTTCAAAGTGGCTTTACACGTGACTCTCGAGAGGGCAACATAAAGCTGTCCGTGCGAAAACACAGACCGAGGAAGATACAACCCAATATTAGATAGTGTCTGACCTTGGCTCTTATTTATAGTCATAGCGAATGAGACATTCAAAGGAAATTGTCTTCTACGCATCTTGAAGGGAAGCTTGGGATCCGAAGGTGTTATGGTAAGCCGAGGAATGTGAACTTTATCTCCCACTCTTGTTCCTGTAATAACCAAAGCTTCCACTGTCCTTTCGTATAATGCCGTGATTTGAAGTCTTGTACCATTACATAAGCCTTCTTTAGGACATATGTTTCTGAGCAGCATAACCGGGCAACCAACCTTCAACCTCAACGAATGCATAGGTAATCCAGATAACTTAATGCTATTAAGAAATTCTGGAGAGTAAATTGGATTATCAAGTGAACTTGTGTCGGATGGGTCTATAGAATCAGCACTGAGATATGTCATCTCATCTCCTAGAAAAGAAAAAAAATAATATATATATTAATATCTAAATTTTTAAAAGAAAAATAAATATAGCACCGAACACTAACCTCGCAATTCTGATAACAAATACTCATTAATCTGGTTTACATCATGGTTAGTAGGACATAGTAGGGCTCACTTCTGGAAAAAAATTGGATTCTTCGGCTTGTCTAAGTCCTCTCCGTATATAGCTGCAACTATAGCTTGAATGGGTTAAATTGCTTATGTGATAAGAAACTTATCAGGTATATCGATGTCTGCCTCCCCATCATTTTCAGTTAATTTTCCATCATTCACATCTAATAACCACCGAGAGAACTCTTGTATATTTGGGCTTCATCTGCACTCAAATTTGCTAGAATTCGCATATTTTTCGTGAGAGTCAGAACTTTACATCTTATCAGGTTGGTTTATTTTTGTAATTTTTGTTTTATTTGTAAATAATAGTATAAATTAATAAGTTTTTCAATTTCAAGTTTATATGCAGGTGGAAGATTTTGTTTTTGAATTGTTGGGTTTTGCAAATATGGAACCTATCATTGCTCTTGATCTCTGATTTAGTATGAGTCTCTAACGGTTTGGATTCACAATATTATTGTTGTTATTTGAAAGTGGAAATTTGGTTTGATTTGATAATGTGATACTTGATTTGATTTGTTAATACTTTACAAATGTGTCTATGCAAAACACATGACTTTGAATGAAAAGCTACTAATATTTAGATTGTTACTCGAATAACCAATGGAGAAAACAAAGGGACTGAATCTAAGTTATTTGAGCCAATGATTAGATGATGGCCAATTATTGTATCACTCTTTTGGATTGTTATTCATGTTCCACTTAAATCTGTTGTCTCATCAATGTTTATTTAGTTCATCACTATGGAAAATCAAATATGAGAATGAATCTGTTATTGAATAAATTATTTTGTTCCTACAGCTCATCTTCTTCTAGATGATTCGCTTGCGGCTAGCGCGGACATGAGTTTTGCAATTAATGGAATAATAGTACATATTTGTTTCTGTTCGCAAACTATAATAAGATGCAAATTGTAATATGAAAGTATGGTCGATGTGGCAGGTAAAATACAAATTATCAATTATGGTACTTTACGCCATCATATGTCGAAAATATATTAGAATATTTCAGTTTTTACTATTTGCAAAATGCATGATTTCTCTATACATCTAT
>OVBB01003217.1:0-10070 GCA_900406415.1 Isatis lusitanica
TGAGGAAGAAAGCTGGAATCACCAGGTAATATTGTTTGCTGGCTACCGTTATCAGGAAGCCAGGACATGGAATGAGCTTCTTGCATACTATTATTACCTCCCATCGCCAAAGGCAACTGTATCCCGGTGTGAAACTGCAGTTTAAGGATTTGGTCTGGTTAAGAAATTGTCCTCAGGAAGACAAAGAGTTAGAGAGGGGAAAGAGAACAAATGATTTTAACCTGTGTCGTTGTACATTCTATTGGCAAAACTTGGCTCTTTCCGTAATGTTCCTGCATAGAGAAGGAAACCGTCTTTTGTAACCAATGTCAATATGGGGTGGGTTCACGAAACTGAAAAGAAAACCTGAACCGTGTCTGTATGATTGAGTTGAAAAGGAAAATAAGATTACACACCTTGTGAATCTGAATTCTTTCTACAGATTTTCTCAATGATTCTTCCAATAAATTGAGATGCTCAGTGTTTTCTATTCTATCGATGTTTGTCCAACAACTGAAAACAGACACCAGAAGCAAAAGACTCAAATATGACTGAAAGTAGATTTCGAGATACTTGAAAACTCAAGAAACTAATAAAATTTCACACCTTAGCCTTCTATGACACTCCATAAGCTGAGCTTGGTAAATTGCTACTTGGTTACTTAGACCCTGTCGTGTGGTAAAAGGTTAATAGCCATCCGACTCAGAGATGTTTAAAAAGTATCTATCAAAATTCAAGAACCGATAATGATCGATACATACCTCAATAGTTTGATTCCTACAGGATAGAGAGAAGAGAACATTTCAGATATCTCAGAGGCTTATAAATGACACTAATATATTATGAGAACTCGTGGCAAGTACCTTGCTCCTAAAAACTCGTGTATATTTACATCATGATCAAGCTTCTTAAAAGTCTTCTTTAATGCCTGAAATCGAGCAGAAAAAAAAAGCTCAGATTTGTGTCTCAAACAAAACAAAATTTTCAAATCCAGTGAGGTTTCTTTACTTCAAGGCTCTCCAATTTCCTGGTATGACAAAAAAAAAACAAGACACTTTATATTAGTTTCATGACACAAATGACATGAAAAGGGTTGAGAGAAATCCATACTTTTATCATAATGCTTACCATACCTTTTTGTCCTTTCTTGTGGAGTTAATTGCGCAAACTTAGAAATAACCTCTTCAATGCAACTGTAAGAAACAAGGTAAACCAAAAATTCAAATCAGCTAATTGCAGGAAAATGGATCCTCAATACATCATTTGTTCTCTCTCCCATCTATTCATACAACTTCTTATCCTAGTGTCTAACAACTCTCACCATCCCAGCTAAATCCATAAAACATCTATATGATCTCCTAAACCAAAATCAGTGAGACCTATACGAAGAACATGAGACTTTTGTTTTGGATAGACGAGCAATGAGAAGATCAAACAATAGTTTTGATATGATGCATTGAACCACAAAGTTGAACATGATGAAAGAGCAACAAAACTTGAGAATGTTATTTTGATGTTCGTTTTTTACCTGTGTTCTCCATGGAAAACGGTAGGCTTTCCGGTAGGAGAAAACATAAGAAGGACAATATCAATATCACACAAAATCGATAGCTCTTTGGCTTTCTTCAATATCCCACTTTTTCTCTTCGAGAATGTAACTTGCCTGTTGCCTGTGCTCTCAAGTCGTTTAATCTTCAGCTTAACCCTACCCATCCTGTTCAAAAACATAACCTTTTCATCAAAATCCCAGAAAAAAAAAAGAGAAGGAAATTTTCAACAACAAAAAGGATGAACATTTTCTTCGAATACTCACTTCAACGACCAGATGAGATTTTACTTGTTGCAAGGGATTATACTTTCTCTCTGCCTTATAGCTTCAAACTAAAGACTCGCTTTGGGAGAATGATTGAGCAAATGATGAATTTTTTTTTTGTTCAAATGGTTTTACTTTTAACCCATTACTAAGAAAAAGAGAAATATCTAACCTTTGAATTCAGATACAGAGTCTCTCTCTCTATTTCTAGAGAACAAAATTTCACTGTAACGGAAGATTAAAATAAAAGGGGATTTTGCAGCAGAAACAGAGATATATGGGGTCTTTTGCATGGAACATAGAGAAGGAATTCATGAAAATGAGCACAGAGGAGGCCAAGTTACAAAGAAGAGAAAGTTCATGGAGGAAGAAAGAAAGAAAGGCACCAAAAAGGATTGTCCCGAGGAAGAAGAAAAAAAATTGAATAAGAGAAAAAAGGGAAGATTTAATGGTGGAACAGAGAGAAAGCTCACAGAAGCAGACGAAGGGACAACCTTCGATTTCGCTGGGAGACTTAAGACCTCGACCAACGGAATTGTGTGCTCTCTGTAGAGAGAGAACCGGTTTTTGATTTTCTCAAACCCGATTGAAACCGACCAATTCAAACCGGGGTTTTGCATAACTTGTCTACTAACTAGTTGGGCCATATTCAGTCAAAGCCCATTATTACCTTCGACCTGTCTTTTGCCCTAATTAACATCGCCTCTGTTCGTCGGTTCTTCTATTTAACGCTTCTCGAGGAACCCTAGTTTTGGGTAATGTCATGGTTTTGAGCTTCGAGGGTGTTTCTAAAGATTCGTTCTTACGATAGTCTCCTTTTCTGCGTTTTATGTGTTTTTTCTTGTCTTTGCTCGATCTTAATGCCTGTGATGGTGTTAAATATACTTTGAGAGATTAATCTCTAGGAATAAAAATCAAATCTGAGGCATTTTGTTTTCCTTCTTAACACACGTGATGATATATAGCTTTTACTCTTGAATTTCTTTTACTGTTTTATGACCTTATTTATGGTTTTGGCTGCTCTCTTAAAATCTGTTTTGATCTGGTTACCTTTTGTCGGTTTTAAACGATTTGTGCAAGTGACGATAAAAAGACAGGGACATCAGAATCTCCTTTAGGAGATGAGAATGATGATTAATGTCTAAATGGGAATTTCTCTGATGCACATGTTTCAGAATATCATAGAGTTTTCAATTTTTGATCCGGTCATTTTTTTGTTTTTTTGTTTTTTTTTCAATTTAGCTTTTAGCGATTTAATTGATTAGTGCAAGTGACGATGAAAAGACAGGGACATCAGAAATTCTCCGAGTTAGGAGAATGGTAATGATGACTAATGTCTAAATGGGAATCTCTCTGATGCACATGTTACATAATACCCAAGATTTCTCATGATGATGAGTATGTTAAAGTTTTTTTTTTTTTTTTTCCCTGGATAATATTAAAAGCAAGAATAATGTTTATCTACAACCAGGAACAAACAACAGCACAACAAAAACTAACTTATAAACAAACAGAAAACAGATTATGGCAAAACAGAGGAATTAATCTCAGAGAGAAATAAACTGTGAAGCCAACGAGGATGGTTAGAAGCGACATAAGATTGCATCCATCGTCTCAACGTTGCACTTTTAGCAATGAGATGAGCTCCTCTGTTTGCAGATCTCTTTTCAAAAACAATGTTCCAGTCCAAAAAATGTCTTGCTACGAGATTAATATCACCAATATGCGCACTAAAAGAAGGCCAGGCTATAGGACGTAGAATAGCATCCTTTAAAACCTTTGCTTCAACTGCAAATATTACCTGGGAAACATGGTGAGAAACCATGCTTTCCATCGCCCATAAAAGAGCCGAGAAATGAGCTTCATTCCAAGAGGTAATATTGAACATTGATCTTCGACTATGTAGAAGAACAGAGCCAGTCGAATCTCTGAGCACCCACGCAAGACCACCTAACCTCTTCTTCGGTAACCAGACTACCCCCACATTACATTTTAGCCACCCCACAGGCGGCGCTCTCCAACTACCTCCAGAACCTCTATCCCTAATCCCAACCGTAGCATTCCTCTCACCAGCAACACTCGAACTAACTTGAGCTGAGAACCATAAATCCGCTTCTTCTTTGATTTTAACAATAGTATCGGAAACCAAATACCGTTTACCTTCAAAGATCAAAGAGTTTCTATTTTTCCAGATATACCAAAGCACCCAAGGGAATAAGCGCTTTATCTCAAACGGAATGAAATTCTTCCTATGCAGAGAAAGAAGGTAGTGAAGATTAAAGTACAAGGAAGAAGGATCAAACCCTTGCCTTGGATGCGGAATATCTGTTAAGGCCCACAATTGACGAGATAAGGAGCAGGTAAACAGCAAGTGATTAACGGATTCACCAGAGTCTCCACAAGTTTGACATACCCCTTCCGATTTAACTCCTCTCCTGGAAATTAAATCATCCACAGCTACTGCATCTGAAATCGCTTTCCAAATGAACACTTTGATTTTAGGTGGGGCTTTAATTTTCCAGATCCTTTCCTTCAAAGGATTGACAGAGGGAAGCGATCTCGCAAGTTGTTTAACTTCCGTGTCAGAAGAAGAGAAAGCCAAATCGTAGCCCGTCTTGACCGTGTATCGACCATGTAAAGTATGTCGCCACACAAAAGAGTCCTCCCTAGAAGGAGAAGGTTGATTCCGCAACAGATAAGAAATATCAACCGAAACGAAATTTTCTTCTAACGCCACTCTATTCCATCTGCCCGACTGAATATCAATAAGCGCCGAAGCCATAAGATTGACGTCAAAGAAGTAGTTTTTACGATAAGGGGCACGAAAGAAGCCTTCCTCATCTTGAACCCACTGATCCGCCCACACCTTAACAGAATTACCATTGCCTACCTGAATTTTTAAACCTTTGATTAATAACTCTCTACCAAAAAGAAAGCTCCTCCAAGCATAGGAGGGCCGAGATCCCATAGACGCACTTAGAAAGCCACCGTTTGGAAAATATCTACTTTTAATGACTTGAGCCATTAAACTGTTAGGGGAAGAAAGAATTCTCCAGCCTTGTTTAGCCAACAGTGCTTGATTGAAGCATTCAAAATCTCTGAAACCCATACCACCTTGCGCCTTTGGTAAACAGAGTTTGTCCCAACTGAGCCAATGGATCTTTTTCTGGTGCTCCTCAGCGTTCCACCAAAAATTGCCCATAGCACTTGCAAGATTCGAACAGACAGTCTTGGGAAGCTTGAAAACAGACATCGCATAAACAGGAAGAGCAGAGATGACTGTTTTCAATAAAACTTCCTTGCCACCTTGAGATAAAGATTTGGCAAACCAACCTGATAATTTCGATTTCACTCTATCTTTTATGAATTGGAATAGCTGTACCTTTGAACCAGAGAGACATTCCGGAAGCCCCAGATATTTAGCCGTACCGCCTTCCGCCTCAATGGCCAAGATCTGTCGCACGTTAGCTTGGGAAATCTGATTCACCTTAACACCAAAAGAAATAGCAGATTTCCTTAAATTAATCTGCTGACCCGTAGCTTTACCATATCGCTGAAGAATGGAGTTTAGGGTCTCCGCCTGATCTTCTGCCGCTTTGCAAAGAAAGAGGCTGTCATCGGCATATAACAGATGATTCACCACTGGCCCTGATTCTGAGAACTGAAAACCAGAAATAGCACCAGCCACTTGAGCCTTGTTGAGAAGATGCGTAAGCCCTTCCGCACAGAGAACAAAGAGAAACGGAGACATAGGATCTCCTTGACGAAGACCACGCTTTGATATGAAAACCCAAGGCCAATAAAAGAGATCGAAGATACGCCCATTCTACTTTGTCATATGCCTTCGACATATCAGTCTTGACCACCATTCCTTCAAGCGAAATAGTAGGATGAGTGTGAAGGGCATGGATCATCTCATGCGCCACTATAATATTATCAGAGATGATCCTATCTGCAACGAACGCCGACTGATTAGCTGAAACTAAAGATGGCATGAAAGGTTGCAGCCTCTTGACAATAATCTTGGACACAATTTTGTACAAAACCGAACATAAGCTAATTGGTCTAAGATCAGTCATATTCGCCGGATTAGGAATCTTCGGAATCAGACACAAATGAGTAAAATTCCATTCAGGGGGAAAGGAACCTAACTCAAAAAAAGCTTGCACCTCAGCCACAATCTGATCTTCCAAGATATGCCAGAACTTCTGAAAGAATAGACCATTTAACCCATCCGGACCTGGGGCACTAGAAGCTTTAATAGAAAAAGCTGCTTCTTTGATATCTTGACGTAACACAGGTTTTATCAGCATCTCATTCATCTGAGCAGAGACCTTGGAAGGAAAATCATTAAACCAGTCAGAGAAACTGGCCGGATTTGAAGACTTAAAAAGATTGGAGAAATATTTTACAGCAACCTCCCCTTTAGCCGCTTCCGAGAACTGCTCTAAACCCAAATCATCAATCAGCATATCAACAGAGTTCTTTGACCTTCGATCCTTAACCGAGTTATGATAAAATTTAGTGTTTTGATCACCAGCTTTTAACCACTTGTCCTTACATTTTTGCCTCCAAAATAATTCTTCATCTCTATAAGCTCTTACTAACTCAAACTTGAGGCATCTTTGCTTTTCAACCGACGGAGACTGAGAAGATTGATCACATTCTAGAGCAGCTTCCAAATGAAAAATCCGATCCCTAGAATTGATATTTGAAGTTTTTTTCCATTGGCTCAACGACCGTCTACAGTTCCTCATTCTATCACAAACTGCAAATCTATGACCCTGATGATTGAGACTCCACGCATCTTGAACTATCTGAGTAATCTCCGGACAGCTTAAAAACCTTTGATCAAACTTAAAAGAACCCCTGTAAGAGTCCCGAGAGTCAACAAGACTAACTAGAACCGGTCTATGATCAGAACCCCGTTTATCTAGGAAGACCTGATTAGAAGAAGGAAAGAGTCTAAACCAACCGCTATTACCAAAACACCGATCAAGCCTAGACTGAATCCACAACTTATGACGCATACCACCCCACGTAAAGCCATTACCCTGACTCGGTAACTCCTCTAAGTGGTTAGCAGCAATCATATTAGCAAAAGGCCAAAAAGATTCTGCAGATCGAGGGGGACCACCTACCTTTTCCCCATTATGAAGAATATCATTAAAGTCGCCTAGAACACACCAAGGGTCCATTCTATTAATACCTATACGGGTAAGACGCTCCCAGAATCTAGGCCTATCCAACACATTTGGAGGACCATACACACAAGAAACAAAAAAAGGGGAAGCATTATATTGGATTAACATATCAACAAGGTTCTTATTTACAAACTTAAGGTCAACTTTAACCGAATTTTTCCAAAAGACTGCTAATCCCCCACTTCTACCTATAGGGTCAACTGTAAGGACCTTATCATAGCCTAGCCAAACCTGAAGGTCAACCAAAACATTTTTACAGTGCATAGTTTCCATTAGAAATAAAATCTCCGGGAAATATTTTTTACGAAATTCCCGGAGTCTATGAATTGTCAGGTCATGAGAGAGCCCCAAGCCCCGACAATTCCAGGCCAATATACTCATTGATGCTTCGGCGATCCCTTCCTCGGGATCACCCTTGATTTGGCACGCTTAGCGATTTTTGATGCATCTTGAGCCTCATCCGCAGCTTTCCTTTTATACTTCTCCATCTGTATTCCTTGGCCTTTACCATAGAGCTCCTCTAACACATTTCCATGCCTTCCGGCTTGATATTTCCTTCGACTAATATGGGGTCTTCTTCGCAACTTTGAAGTTTGTGGAATAACCCCGGATGAATTAGCCGCCACATGACCGAATTCATTTACCGTAGAGTCAGAGCCATTGAAACTATCTTTGCTAGAGGAAGGATTAGACAAACTATACGCTCTTCTATGGTGTCCTGAAGTCATATCAGTGTCAAACATATTGGATTCCAGACCAAGGCGATCGAAAATAGATTTTCTGTTTTGCCTAGATTCCGCCATAGATCTAACCATAGCAATTCGTTCTTGAGGAGAGACCGGAATTGCAGACCTAATCGAACTAGCTAGTACTTTTTCTGTAGGTCTTGGTTCATCAAACTTAGCAGAAGAGACAACATTAAGATCAAAATCAAACACCACTCCTTTCCCCTTGTTAACATCACGTGTAAATCTTGGAGGCGATTCCATTCTAAAAGCTGATTTTTGAGCAATGGGATCCTTTTCCACAGCAGCCACTGATGATCGAATTCTGTCAATACGAATAGCTTTATCAGCATCATTTGCTGCGAGAAGATAACGTCTCATTTCATCCAAAACTTCAGCTACTATTTTAGGACGGCCTGTATGCTTATTCATTCCCACTTGATCTTCCGAGAGGACTCCAAATAGAGGATCATGTTCCTCTAAAACTTTATGAAATACTGGTGTTGAGTCGGTTCTTTGATCATTCGACGAACCTTCACCAGCACTTCTTCGTCTGAGAGCAACCGGACATACATCTTGCGAGTGATTGAGTCGTTGACAGACATAACATCGTCGCTTTAATCTTTCATAGTGGAAAGTGACTGTTACCGCTTCACCACTTTTGAGCTGAATAACCTTTGATTTCCTGAGCGGGCGAGATACATCAAATTTGACCTTAACTCGAACAAAAGGTTGACTCTGAACAGCTGAGGGATCAAACGCCACCTCCTTTACAGGTCCGATCAGTTCTCCTAGAAGCGTAAGGGCATGTTCTGTATAATAGTTGATGGGGACATTTCTCATCTGAACCCAGAGGGGAATGTATTGGAGATAGTCAGGCGGTGGAAATTCAACCCATCTTTCCACCACAATAGCCCAATCTTTGAAAGTATGAGCCCCTTTGTCTAAGATTTCCTGTAAATCATACTCATGATCGAAAATAAATTGGAAACGCTCTGTAGATAAAGCAATTCCTCTAACCTTTCCTTGTTTTTGCCAAATGCGAGGCATATCATGGATGAGATAAGAAATTTTCTGAGCATCTGGATTAAGAATCCTCCCCACCAGGCTTCGCGAATTCCGTTCACAAGACTTAAATTGAGGCAAATCCGGCATCTCCAGAGGTTCATCAGCTTCATCCAAAGAGAGATTCATCATAGCTTTATCCATTTCGTAAGACATCTTGAACATGCAAGAGAGAAGAGATCAAATTTTCACCTAACCGCCGGAGCTGAAGAGAAAATCTATCTACCAACCACCGTCGAACCCAACTAAGAGCAACACAAAAGCCACGCGTAGCTCTATTCTCAATAGATAGAAAGACTCTAATTGAGAAAGAGAGACCTAAGCCCAACCGAGGGGAATGCTTCTGTTCGTTTTGTCAGTCTACTGAGTATGTTAAAGTTATTTGACTTGATTTATGTTTTGCTTGCTTTCTTAATTTCTATTCAGGCTTTTTAGAGTTCAAAACTATTAGTGCAAGTGACGATGAAAAGACAGGGACATCAGAATCTCCTTGATAGGAGATGAGCATGATGACTAATGTCTAAATGGGAATCTCTCTGATGCATTTAGCTAAAAAACTCTTTTTTTTTGTTTAATCTTTTGTTCATCCGATTTCAAGTGATTAACTATGTTTGTTGTATAGTGGGGTTTGCCAATGATGTGTCTTAACAATTGCACGTATTATCGGATTTTCAGTGATGAATATCACTAATGTCTGAGGCAAACCGTAATTGGTGTTTATGAAATGTCAAAAAAACTAACGACAGAGTCTTTTCTGGCTTATTTCCAATAGGGTTGTTTATGTGATTACCCTTATTCTGTAGGAATTGATTTGGATGCATTTGTCTTCTGTTTGTAGGAAGACTTCTGCCAACACATGGCTTTGAGGGCTATCTAGGAACATCATGTTGGACAACTAAAAGAAGATTCTGCAAGAGTTGGATGAAAGATTGAAGTTTTGTCTATGATTCCTATGTTATAAGATGTTATTTCAAGGCTTTGTACTTCATTTCGAATTGGGATCATTGAAGACTCATTGCAGATCATGAGTAATAATGTATAGCTTTCTCATTTCAATTTCCGTTGTTGTTTTTGGCTTTTGAATGTAATCAATAGTTCAATGATGAAGTAAAAACATTTTTCACCGCTCATTGAACATATTCGACCATAATGCATCAACGAACTGTATCAAAAGTATAAACAAATCTTTGTTTCTTTGGAAAACCTCCAAAACACTAGGCAAGTAGCTACACAAAAGTAGAACATCATCATCACTAACAGCATCACAAAGAGATAAGAAGATAT
>OVBB01003218.1:0-10070 GCA_900406415.1 Isatis lusitanica
CGGTTAAACAATTAACTAAATCAACCAATCTTACTCAGTGCATCAAAATTATAATAATCAAATCCAGCTTAGAACTCGAATAAACTCGTCATCTCTAACAAAAGAATATGAATCGACAATTCTAATTAAAAACCATAAGACAGAGAAGTTTGAAACGTTTACCTTTCCATCAAGTAAGAAAGACTGATAGTATGATCGGAAAGAAGCAGGAGGAGAGAAAGAGGAAGGAGAAATTTGGTGAGTGTGGTTGAGATTTAACTGGTACAATTTATAGGTCACTCTATTGAACAGTGAAAGAAAGCAATAGGTTGGATAACTAAGTGGATTGAAAGAGGGGAAGCTACGTAAATGGTGTGGAAGACGAAGAATCCGGCGTGAGAGGCGGCCGGAAGGAGCAGAGATTTGCACGATGTGGACTTTTTGGCAACAGGCCGGGAAAGCATTCCGAAGGCCCAAAAGGAACGATGACTTCGTAGAGCAAAAATAAGAGGGACACGTGGCAGAGGGTGGTGCATTTTCGGGAAAGACACTTGGCTAATTATATATAAGATTAAAGAAATAAAGAAAGGAGAAAGACTTGGTTACTTTGTCTTGATACTTTAAGTTAACGAATTTGCTTTCTTTTAGCAACAATGATCACACAGAATATGAATTTTACAAAGAAACAAGTAAGAAGAATCAAACCAAGTCCGTCAGAAGCACTGAAACCAAGTGGTGGTCCGTGGTGGTATAGTAGTTTTCTCTCAAATGCAGAATTGTTAGATATTTTTTTATTTGGCCACACGAGTATGAGCTTTTGCTTACGGCCCATTTGAAAAATTGGGAATAGCGTCTATTCGTAGGCATTCTTTCTTCCAAGAAGAGTAGTCTTCGTTTAGGCCGGGGGTTATAAAAAAAAAACAAGTAACGCATGAAGCTTGAACATAGAACATAACTAAGGCAAATAAAGCAATAAGCTAGTTTCTTATTGGTTACAAAAAGGGCATAACCAATAGGTAATCCAAAATTAGCAATCCCAAACACTAAAGATGAACATAAGGTAATAAAAGCCCAATGAAAAGGATAATCGAATTGTTTTTTTTCAGGTTCCCATTGTGCCTAGGGTTACGGGGAAGTTTTTCTTTTCCTTTTAGCCACTTTCATGTGTCGAAGTGTCAAACAAAGTTTCCTAGAAATTCAACTTTGCTCGAAGTAAGAAAATCTACAAAAACGTTTTGATCAAATATGTGGAATCAAAAGCCAAGTTTTAGGTTTGAGCTAGATAACTTCTCGGAGAAGGAATCTGTCATAGCTAAGACATTCGTGAGTGGCGGATGCGAATGGTAAAACGCGAAGAACCAGATCTTTAACTAGATTTGCAAACATTGACATATTTAATTATACGTAGCACAATTAAAAGAAAATATGCTTATTTTTTTCAGGTCTCTCAACGTTCATCCGAAGGGAGATAGTCTTTGTGATGACCACTTGTCTTTGTTCCTGTACGTTGCAAACAGAAAGTCATTGCGAAGTGGGTGGAAGAGGAGTATTAAATATTACTTTGTCGTGTTGAATCAATCCGACAAAGAGCTATACAGATCACAATGTATCCTTGAATCCTTCCATGTTTTTTTCTTTCTTCTTTTCGGTCGTTTTGTTTTTGAACTTTCAAACCTAGAAGAAACAATGCTAAGAAGTGTATAAAGAGAAAGAGCTAGAGCCTAGTCTAAACTCATGTTTGAACCTAGAAGATGTAGCAACTATAACATAAACATGTACGTGACTAGTGAAGAATAACTTTATTTATTAGTATTATTTTTTGTTTTGTTTATGTAATATCACAGTACTTGGAAAAAGCCACGAGTTTTGCGCTGAGCATCCAGGCTGGGGGATCCGAAAGACCTTGCCTCTTAGCAAGTGTCAGGAAAAAGGGCTTCTGGAGAAGGACAGACTCATCATTGAAGTCTACATTAACGTTTTAGAAGCTTTTGATGGAATAGGCGGATGTGTCTCAAAGGAGAAGAAGACTGTCGATATCAACGGTTTTCAAGTTTGTGATGATAGGTCTCGGCTCCAACAACTGGAGGAACGCGTCAAGAATCTTGAGGAGATTTTCTTGGAGAGCAAGAAAGCAGATGGATCTCGGGTCCAAGAACTTGAGGAACGGGTAAATAGTCTTGAGGAGGTTTCCTTGGAGAGGAAGATAATCATCCAACAACACGAGGAACGGATCAAGAGCCTTGAGATGTTGATTTCAGATCTCAAAGTTGGTCTGGACAAGGAGAAGACCGAATCTTGTGCCGATGGGTTTTTCTTGGTGGACGAAGTCGCTTGATGCATGCAGAGATCAAAGTTATCGTTTCCTTTGTTTTTGTGCTTTTCTTGCTTTTCAGTCCTAATAGTCTAGAGATTCGACTAATAATCAAAAGACCTGGTTACGTTGATGGTTTCGTTCATTGTTTTATTGCTTTTAGATATTTTGTTCGATCATGTTTTGTTTCTCACCAAAATATAAATGATGTTTTTCTTGCGACATGGACGATTTTGCACCAATAACGTTACACACCATATGATTAGCCAACTAAAAATTGAACCTATTTTTTCAGCATATGTAATGGCATGTGGGATCGACGTGCACGTGAGCTCTAAAACCATCGTATTGGACGGTCTGGTCGTTTTGTAGATATGAATCTGTTTCAAAGCTTAAGGTTATTTTATTCTAACAGAGGGAAAACACTTGAGGAGAGAAATCTTCTATATAGTTGGAGAGAAGAGAAATCATAACATAAATAAATCATGAACTTGTTGAAGAAGTTTAGAGATAGAGAGGATTTAAACAAATAGTTGACATAAACTGAATCTGCCCTGGAAAAACCTATGCTTACATTGGGGAATTTAATTGGATATGGGCCATATGGCTCTTGATAATATGATGCGTCCAGTTTATAACTGTGTCTCCTACTACTTGTTGACTAAAGCAAAAGATTTATTTTTCCGAAAGTTTTGGCTATCAAATTATTTCATTTAGTTCTGGCAACATTTAAAGCTTTATTAGTATTTGGTTATTAAACTCTTTTCTTTCACCTTATTGGTTGATTATCCCGCAGAGGGAAAAGTTAAAAAAGCTGCATTACCAGATGTGCCCTTCTTCTCTTGGATAAATAACACGCACATTGTGCACGATAGGGAGGGTACAAATGTCATTTCAGACTGCTCTTTCACTTTACTTGTATTACGTCACGGCTATATATCAGAGCAGCAAACTCCACCATTTTCCCTCTCCGTTTCTTCTCTCCTTTCGTCTCTGTCAACAGAAAAATAAAAATCAGTTCGTCGGAGAAATCAGAAATGCTCTTCTCTTTGTTTGCTCCGATCGGAATCTCTTGAGCTACTTTTTTTTTTCCTTCGGAAGTTTTGGTACCCCGTTTCTGGATTTTGGAGGAAATTTTTGTCGTTTTTCGTTTAGAGGTTGGAGAAAAGGAGAACGAAAATCTAGGGTTTCCATGGAACTGGTGTGAAGAATACTCAAACTTCGAATCTTGCTTTTTATTTTTCTTTGTAATGTTTATGTTTCGAAACGAAGATGATTGATTCATGAAACATATCTTCTCATCGTAGCGTTAGAAATTACTAATTTCGTCTAGAGATTCTCTGAAAGGAACTTTAATCTTCGATTTCTCTCACTTTCAGAAACCTCAGAAATTCGATTTCACTGCCGGAAAAGTATCTCCGGCTGGTTATAACGTCAACGAAGACGCCGCAGAGATGCGATGTCTAGATTCCGTCTTAAAGGACGACGACAGACCGGAGTTTGTTTTACACGCAAAACGCCTCTTCGTCGGAGAAGACGCAGAATCAGAGAGAATCGAAGCTTTGAAGCTTCTTAGCACTTGTTGTTGTTACGACTCTATAAACTGTGCTTCATCGATCATCAACGGAGATGTTGGACCGGTTCCGTATATAGACGATGCATGTGGTGAGACAGGACTCTCGCCTCTACACACGGCGGCTGAGTCTCACGCGCGACGGTGTGTTGAGATGCTTCTGAACCAACGCGCTC
Source organism: Isatis lusitanica (assembly GCA_900406415.1). Taxonomy (NCBI): domain Eukaryota; kingdom Viridiplantae; phylum Streptophyta; class Magnoliopsida; order Brassicales; family Brassicaceae; genus Isatis; species Isatis lusitanica. Next base: position 4,040 of record OVBB01003218.1, read on the forward strand.
GTACTGATATGAGAAGCAAAGACGAACGTGCTTTGATTCCTCTGGAGCTTTCCCTTCTCAATGGCTGGTAAAAATCTTCATTGACATAAAGCCTTGAACATGTGTGAACTCTGCTGCATTTGGTCTTCTAACTCGTTTGTTCTTATACATATATCCACTTTGCAGCCTTGATGTGACATGGAATCCAACTAGTGACTCGACTGGAGACTTGATTCTTTTGCTTGGTGAAAAGGTTAAACACTTAATTAATTCCTTTCACACGCAATTTGGTTGCTTGGAGAAACTATGTTTTGATTACGAATCATGTATACAGGACTTGAAAGTGGTGAAACTACTTGCTGAGAAGACAAACGAAGTGGACACCTTGGCTTATGTGTATGCTAAGTCTGGTGCAATAGTGTCTTTGGCTGCGTTGTTAACAGTAGCAACTGAAAAGATCAGAGGGGCAACTGTGGCATTAAGGGATTATGATGATGATTCTGTGCCAAGGCCGAGAAGAAAAACAATCTATGAGGTTGTTATTCAAGAAGCGATGGAAAGTTTGTGCAGCGAGAAAAGAAATGTTTTGCTTCGAGAGATTGAGCTTCTTCAGCTCTTTGGTGCTGCAGTTTTTAGTGAACCTGTGGATAAGCAAACTTCACCGCTTATCTCCATTGTACAGGTGAGACTTTGGATTCTACATTGGAGTTACTTCGTTATGTGAATGACACATGCGAATGTTGAGGGTTGTAAACTTGTAATGTAATCTGTAGGCAGGAGACGAAGCTGTTCTTGAGCTGCTTTTAAGCACCAACATTGATGTTAACGGAACAGATGCCGAAGGGAATACTGTTATACAATGCAGCCTGAAGGGGTCTTCTGTGCCACATAAGCATCAAACAAGGTATGATCTCTCTCTATTATGTTAATCATGTATAGTAAGGTTGCTTTTTGATGATTACTTGCCAACTTGAGAATGGTACATTTGCGTATCCAGAATCATGCAGCTACTTATTGCACACGGTGCCCGAGTTAGCCAAAAGAATAAGTTGGGTTTATCTGCACTACACTCTGCTGCTGCAAATGGCAATGTATCTGCACTTGAGGTATAATTCACTTGTTTTTGCGCTTCTCATCCTAAGCTGAAACCAGATTATGACACTCGCCATGAATTTTGAGCCTACAGATTCTACTAGCGGCCAATCCTAAATTGGTTCACGTCAAGACAGGAAACAAAGAGACGCCAATATTCTTTGCAGTGAAGAATAACCATCTTGACTGTGTTGAGCTGCTTCTTCGATATGGTGCAAGTACAGAGATCCATAATCTGCGGTGAGGCTCCAATCATTTTTTTTTAACAAACTCATCACTCTCTATGGATCCCTCGGTGTGATCATCTTAATCTTATGTTTCATTCATCTCGTGCAGAAAACAGAGGAGAAGGCCTCCTCTGCAACTTCCAAGGACTCGCGACATATTGGAAAATGAGATCAAGGGAAGTCGCAAGGGGAATAACAAGTTTTTTGAAGAACATGGTATAAGAAAATCTGTGAGGAAGGAAATCAACAAAAAAGAACCATGTAGCCAGATTTCTCATCACACATCAAAGGATAAGTTGGCCTACGTGCTTTGGGAGGTTGATGAGAAGACACCAAGCGAGAAGCTGTTTGCAGAAGACTGGAAAAAGTTATCAGGCCCTGTTCGAAATCAAAGATCTCACGGTAATTTTCTATCTTTTCTGATTTTAGATCTCTCTAATTCCAAATAGCTAACTGAAATTCACATGTGTTTCCTCTTACAGGTATTTGTTGGAGTTATTCTGGGACCGATTTATACAGTGCTAGAAGACTGATCACAAAGGAAGATGAGGAGTTTCGCATCTTCAGCGCCAAGTATCTCGCTTTCTACGCTTGCCCAATGCTGCGATGGGTAGAGTCAAACGAAGGTGAAAGAAGGGAGAAGCACCACTGTCACGGGTACAATATCGCAAGCACGCTGAAGTTTATCAAGGAAAACGGCGTACCAGAAGAAGACCCTGAAGAGGCTGAGCAGGACTTCTGTTGTATCTCAGGCGCCCCAGATGAACATCCTTCAGTCCTCTACAAGTTGCATGAAGATGTGCAAGTGCCTGTATCCGACAAGTTAGAAGATCTCTATGAGATGCTGTTGCATCAACCGGTTGGTGCACATCTGCATGCTTTTACCCCTGGATTCTTGGACATTGGCTCAGTGAGTTTATTCTTTCTTACCTTCTATTATTGTTATAAACTGCATGCTTTTACCCCTCGATTCTTGGACATTGGCTCAGTGAGTTTATTCTTTCTTCCCTTCTATTATTGTTATAAAAAAACCACTAACTTAGCTGCTTTATCTAATCTACAGGACATTTACGAAGGTCCTACAAGTGATGAGTGCACCTATGGGATACACGCTGTGGTAGTCACTGCCATCAAGAGAATCAACGGGAAACTCGTGGCCATCGTCAAATCAAGTCACGGTACAAGAAAAGGGAAGAAAGGTTACATCAAGGTGTCCCTGACGAAGATGGTTCTAGGGCTAGGCAGAGGTAATGATATCACGTCCCCATCCTTCTTACTCACTAGTTTTACGTGTCCTGTGATAACATCAGAAGAGAAAAAGGGAAAGAAAAGGAGTAGGAAAAGTGGGAAGAAGAAAGAGAGAAAGCATAGGAGATACTAGGATGTTGACCTTTTGTATCATTGTAGAGTTCTACATTTCTCTGTTTTGTTTTGTTTTTGCATAAGAGTTGTTTGAGAATAAACTTAAAACATTTCACTCTTCATTGATTTTTAGATAGTGAATACACATTCTGATGCTTCTACATATATTAAAAGACTTTAACAAAACAACTTCAACAGTTTTAACAAAACAACTTCAACAGTTTAGTTTCTGACGCTGAACTTCTTCACCTAATCCAAACAGCAAACAACTCTAGTTTCTTTGATTCTTCTATTTCCTTGGTTTGAGTACAAATTGGCATTACACAACATAGAGCATTAGAGAGACAAATTCATTATTACACCTGTTGTCGTAGCTTTTCTTTGGATTTTGGAAAGAGAGACCGGACCGAAAAGATATTACATAACCAAAAATTTAGCTTTTGATTACATTTTGGTTATAAACGGTTCCTATCCGAGTGGATGGATTTTGGTTATACTTAGCTTTTGATTACATATTGGTTTTAAACCGTTCATATCCGAGTTTAACCAAAAACTAATATATAACCAAAACCAAACCGAATTTTCTAATTCAATCTTGTTTCTTCCGGGCCAGTTCCTTCAATACGGACCTAAATATTTCTAAGAAAGATATGTGCTGTGGAGGCCAATAAATGAATCAGAAACCTAATCGAATAAAAAATACCTTTTAAAAGAATCAGCCGGTAGACAGAATCGACAGGGAAGTGCAAAGTTGAGAACTGTCATTATGTATTTGGATCCTGAAATCCAGGAGCAGCTGGACTTTTGGAGAAGAGTCAGCGAATCTGATGTAATTCTTTCACCTTCTTAGTTTTTCTTCTTCTTTATGTTGAAATTGATCCACAAACTTAACCCTAACCCTAATGATCAGCCGCTGAAACTGTTTTTGACTCGAAACCCCCTAACTTAATTGTGTCAGGGGTTCGATGTCGATCATTTAATGGACATAAAACCAAGGTCTTGTAAGCTCAGTACATGCACGTTTGAAGAAAATGATGATTACCCCACAGATATTGTCCATTATGCTAAGATTGGGATCCATAACTACAATTTTCTACAGGTGAAAAACTAATCTCCTCTTCTCTTGTATATTCTTCTTCTTGCACTTCTCTTATTCGGTTCTTGTTGGTTGATTCATGTCAGGGCACTAACTTGCAGCTCAGTTCCATAGAGAAATTCAATACACGAGGAGGCAGCCTAGTATGTTCTGCTTACTATATAACTTTGTTTGCAAAAGATCCAGCTGCAGGTGGTTCACTTGTACCTTTTCAAACCAAGGTTCTTGAAGAAGGCATTGACAAGAATGAGATTTCTTGTGGTATTTCTCGACCTAAGTACGGACCACTACCAGATCAAGTGTTGACAGATTTGGACACTGAACCGGCCGTAGATGATTTCTACAAAGGTAGTTTGCCTGCTTGGCCGTCAAAGGATGCTTTCAGTGATAAAAAACGATATTATGTGGTAAGATTTGGGAGAGAGAGAGAGAGAGTTTCTTTCACTTTTGCCTTTACTCTTGACCACAGTAGATGATTACTCATGTGTTTGCTTTTTACAGATGAGAAAATCAGAGGTGCGAAAATATGACTGGGTTCGTTTATACATGGAACTTGCATTCCTCACCGTGAATAAGAAACTTCAAAAAGTAAATATTGTTTTATTGTATTCCTTTTCAATGACACTGGCTCTTTGTTATTGTTAAATAATTTTTGTTAAATCTTGTTGCAGCCTAATCTGTCAAAACTAGTGATTGTGAAGGTTCGGGTAGAAACTAAGGATAATGTGGAGCATCCACCAATGGCTAGAAATGCAATTTTCTACATAAAGTACAGGTACTGCCGGAATAAGGGTCGAGTTCCTAAGGGTCGTCATCATCATGGTCACAAGCCTCCGCGTGATCGCATTGCTATAGTAAGAAGAACTATGGTTAAAAAGGGACTCACTCTCCTGTTTGAGTGTGACTATGCAAAAACTCTTCTCTAAGTCTTATCTTTCCTTTGTTTTTGTATTTTTTTCAAATAGTCTAGAGATTAAAGACCTGGTTATGTTGCTGGTTTCATTCTCTGTTTTATTGCTTTTATGTTTTTTTTTTTTTTTGGGTTAGATTATGTTTTGTTTTTCACCAAGGAGGAGGGATTGCAGCAAAATATGGTATTATTCTTGCGACATATCGACGATTTTGCTATTTGTTTCCACAAGAAACAAGTATCTCACAGAATATGAAACAAGTTAGAAGAATCAAACCAAGTCCTGTAAGATCACTGAAAACCTTAGTTTCTACTGAGACATTTGAACATAGAACCAACTAAACAACTTCTCCTTACAAACTTGGAATCATTAATCAACTGACAAAGGAAGGAAACTGATAAGCAACCGATTACCACTATCGATTGATTAACAAAGTGTTGTTACAATCTCACCAAGAATTACAAATTCCGAATGACAATTGTAACTCAGAATCAAGAACACGCTCTTGATTCTGCCCAAGTATTCTCTCTCGCAATTTCTCTCAATTTTCTCGATAACCAAATAACAAAACATACAATTCTATTTATATCTCGACCAAGCTAAACGACGTCGTCAATGATCGGTTCATTTCCTCCTCCTCCCAAGTTTGACTTCCGGTTCAATATCTCTTCTTCTTCTGACTTCCGGTATAGCTCTTGACTCTGCTTCTTCTTTCTGAAATACGCACTTAGAGACTTATCAGAAACATGAAAGAGAACATGAGCCAATCTTGTTCCTTAAAGGAGAAAGACTTGGTTAGACTTTGTCTTCATACTTGGGGTTAACCTTCTTCTCACGAACTTTGTCCAGCTGCTAGCCGGTGGATGCAAATGTCAAACGTCTTCAACATACGCCGCTCACCCTGAAGGTAGTTAGGAATGAACATGAAGTTAAACATCTTCTCAGGAGTTTGGAAGCTCACTTTCTGAATCCTATTCATCTCCAGAGATCCATACGACATAGTGCACAATCGCATCGATTAGGAGAGATTATAGGAGAACTTCCCAACTCCTGGAGCAGACAGTGCTATACACTTCCCAACTCTTGAAACACTGAACCACAGACCAGCATCTCTAAATTCCTGAATATACAACAATCAAACACGTTTTCTGGCCAAAGCTTTTGATTCTTGATGATTCAGATGAGATGCTGAGCAGAGGACCAAATCAACCATGCTTACAGATATCTCCCACCGGATCTTCAGGTTTGTTTTGGTTTCTGCGACTCTTCCTCACGAGGGTTTTAGAGATGACAAGCAAGTTTATGACATAACCAGTGAAGATACTCGTGAAGCGCGACGAGTTGACTCTTGAAGGAATCAAACA